>PVJI01008124.1:0-73097 GCA_004026765.1 Micronycteris hirsuta
GGTGTGATCGTGTATCTGAAGTTTGAGACTTGAGGCTCTAGTGAGTTCTATAATCCCTGAAATAAACAAACAGCCTAACCTGGACTTCTACTACTTTTTGTTAATTTACCTAAAAGAAAACTTACATTTTCATCCCTGTGTGTGTGTGTATTTAGCACTATCTGGGACAGTTATTTTGCCTATAAATGCTTTCAGTCTTCTAATAGTATCATGGGTAGAAAGATAAACCAAACATTCATGTCAAGAAAGAACATACGCAATGTATGTGAAGGTGGGGGTGGGGATGGGGAGCAGAAAATGCTGCTGAGAAAGCGGAATGAAGAGAAAGGAAGTCTGCAGGTTGCTTCAGAAGCCAAGTGCAGAGTTAGAGTGTGAGGTGATGCAGGAGAGTTGGAGCCAGCTATCACAAAATGTTAGGGATTGGCTGGGAAGGCAGCCTCACCTGAATGTGAAAGCCAGAAAGCCTAGAAAGAAAAGTCTTAAAGGTACCTGGAGAAGAGTTTCAGTTTGGACTGGTGGGTAGAGGGAAATGTGGCATCAAGAAGACAAAAAAACCCCTAGAAACTCTTTGTCCGTAACTGAGACCAAGCCAGCCTGAACTGAGTAACAATAGTTTAAGTGCATATAATTTGCCAGCTTTTAAATAAACCCTGAGAACAATGGAAAATGTGATTCAGGACCTTTACACAATGGAGGTGTTAAGGGACAATGACCTTTGGAGGAAGGGCATTGCAAAGATGACAAAACTGACATTTCTGGATTATAGTCTTTTTCTTTTTTTTCTATGATCAGCAACAGTTTAATGAAGCCATAGCATTTACAAGATTCTCAAATGGGTACAATATAAAATCTGTCATAAAAATTAGTTAATGATATAAGATAGAATACATTTTAATACTGGTACAATCGCAATAGTTAATGTTTAAAAGGAAACAGCAGAAATCAGCCATCACAGACCTCCAGATAATCTATTTGGACCCATTGCATTACCCACAAAGCAAATTGGAGGAAGACCTGACTCCAGTCATTGAAGAAGTTGGTCTCCCTCCACAGTTAACAGGGCTCCATGAGGTCGCTTACTTCCCCTATTTTCTAGTACTTCAGAAGTGGTCACCTTAGGCCTTGAGAACTTTACGTGACTTGCATAGATTCTTGGTGTCCATTGGCTCCTGTTAGTTACTTTGAGTTTGCTCAGATGCCCCAAAGCAGCGATTTTCAACTGGTATACCACAAGAATTTTTAAAACATGCAATACCTGACTATTTAGTCAGGGGTACTGACCTCCTTTCCCTTAGATTGTCAAATAAAAAAGTGACAATGGCCAACACAACAATAGCCATCTGTTGTGAATACCCTGTTTTAAATCATAAATATATAGATCATATAATACAGTTGCATCTTATTAGTCATGTCACATAGTAAGGTTGAGTCTGATTGGTTAATTCTTGGTGCCAGAAATCCTTATATACAAGTATAGGCACCTGATTTCTTAAAAAGTCACTTTGGAGCAAAAAAGGTAAGTAATTACTATTATTATTTTGGTAACTCAGTCAAATTACATCTATTATTTTTGTCAGATTGGCAAAAAAAAAGTACTTCGGTGTGCCACAGAATTTTAGTAATTAGTCTGTGTGTGCCACGAGATGAAGAAGGTTGAAAATCGCTGCCCTTATAAAGCAAGTGTTTGGCCAGTGTGCCCCAGGTGGCATTCCAGCTGTTCATTTAGTATTTCTTCAACAATGGGAAATGGGGCTGGACGCCGCCTGCAGGTCTTTGCAAAAGAAATGGCAGTGTGGAGATTTGCCCTCTTATACTCAAAGGTGCAGGTACTGTCGCTCATATTTGGCCAAGACTCCTGCTCTCAGACAGTGCCCAGAGCAAAGACTTGAGAGAGAGCAAGATTTGGGTGACTGGTTTCCTTACCTTGACTGCCCAGCTGAGGGTGGATGTTTTATACAGCCAACGTTTAATAGTGGAGCATTTCCCAGATCCTGATCGTGGAGCATGAGAACGAGAACAGCCCAACGAGAAGCACATTTCCTGGCAAATCAGCACGGGAAGCGCAACATTCTAGATCCTTTTCCAGAGTTCCACGATGCATATGGTCCTCCAGGAAGCCCTTTACAAGAGGAAACGGGTTCCACTTCATCTAACTCACTGTGGCCCCCCAGTTCATTGGACGTTAGACCTCATTTTCCCTGAGTACCTGTTCACATTCCTTGGAACTCAGTATTAAAAGGATCAGGTTCTAGGAGACGGGTCCTGAGAGAGGACATAGGCTGATAGACATGGAAGGATGAAACCACCAAAACCAAATTTTGTTCACCTTTGAGCCAAGAATTCTTGGTATGCCCCAGGTGGCCTGCTTTTCTTTTGTCAGCTTACCTTTCAGAGTTACTAGTGAAGCCGATATAAACAACAGCCCCGAAAGGGCTGTATTTCTTGTTAACAGATCCTTACATTTGCTGCTTAGTTTCTAAATTGAGTTGAAAAGTAATTAATTTAGTCTAACTGTGAGCAAACCAGTTTTATATCAAAAATATTTTTGAGCAGAACAGTTTTTTCAAAATTTAAAAATATATTTGGTAAAGATATGTTATCAGGTTATTTTTGGCCTGAATCATCTCATATGATATAGTAATTGTATGTAAAATGATTGCCGTAAGCAGATCGGTCCCCTGAAATTTTGTTGGTGATGTTACTCAGCAAATTTTTCAGCAGCCCAGTGAGATAACCTTTAAGCACAATTCCTATTATGTCTAAGTTAATGATGTGCCATTGAATTGAAAGGACAAATATATTTTTTAAGGTTTTATTTATTTATTTTTAGAGAGAGGGGAAGGGAAGGAGAAAGAGGGACAGAAACATTGATGGGTGAGAGATACATCAAATGGCTGCCTCTCACATGTCCCCCCACTGGGGACCTGGCCCAAACCCAGGCATGTGCCCTGATTTGGAATGGAACCAACGACCTTTTGGTTTGCAGACTGGCACTCAATCCACTGAGGCGCACTAGCCAGGGCAGGACAAATATTTTTAAAGATTTCCAAAACATTATTTACTCTCAGGCATAAAGGCATTTGAAAACACTGTTAGTGGATCTTATCCTCCCAATATCCTCCTTCCAAATCTTTTTTTTTTAACATTTTGCTGAAGTTATTAATATGACTTGTTTTCATCCACAGAGGCCAGCAAGCTTGTTATGTCCTATGTAGCAGCTGTTTGTGGAAAAGGAGCAGAAGTTAATCAAGTCAAAGAACAGCTTTTACAGTCCAACCCAGTCCTGGAAGGTAGGCTTTTCTGTGTTCGTTGGGCCGGTGTGACTGGATCCAGTTTTCAGAGCACTTCGGGCACCTGGTGTGCTGGGCCATGGGCTGGGAGGGAAGAGGGGAGAAGATTCAGGCCCAGACCTGCTGAACAAATGAGCTGCATCCTAAGAATTGTTGGCTTTAGTGCTTAAAGGAGGGAACAGTTTACTCATGTAAAAGGAGCTTTTCCACTTAAATTATATTTTCCCTTTCAATTATAATTCGAACCACTTTAGTTTTACTTAAAATTATCAACTGATGTTTGCATTTGTCTTGATGTCGAGGAAAACCTTGGTGGCAAAGAGCAGTGGGAGCTAAGTGCTGTTTTTTATTCAGGGTAACACGTGTGGCTGCTTATTTCTGTTGTCAGGGAAACCAAGGCTATGCCAGAGAAACATCTAAGGGCCAGTGTTTTCAGGGCCACCGAAAGCTTAAACCTTACGTAAAGCTCAGATTCTGTGGTTGGCCCTCTGTATCAGTCAGTCTTGGCTGCCGTAACAAATAGACTAGATGGTTTAAATAAGAGAAATGTATTTTCTCGTACTTCTGGAGGCTCAGAAGTCCAGGATCAAGGTGCTGGTCAGGTAGGTTTCCTTCTGTGGCCTCTTGGCTTGTAGGCCATCGCCAGCCTGTGGCTCTGTGCTCATGTGACCTCTTCTTTGTGCATGATGGTGGTGGTGGTGGTGGTGGTAGCTTGGCTGGCCCGTGACCTCACCCAACCCTAATTACCTCCCCAAGGCCCTATCTTCATATATCATCACATTGGGGCTAGGGCTTCAAAACATGATTTTTGGTGGGGTAGAAGGTGGGCTATGCAAACATTTAGTCCATAATGCCATCAGGAAACAGCCTGAAGCGGGTCCCCTTAGTGCTATGGAGGTTAGCATAAAGCATCCTTTAATTTGGAAACAGCAAATCAAAGTCCTTAACGTTGCTTTTTTTTTTTTTTTTAAAGATTTTATTTATTTATTTTTAGAGAGAGAGAGAGGAAGGGAGGGAGAAAGAGAGGGAGAGAAACAGCAATGTATGGTTGCCTCTCACATGGCCCTCACTGGGGACCCAGCCTGCAACCCAGGCATGTGCCCTGACTGGGAATCGAACCGGCGACCCTTTGGTTCCCAGCCCGCGCTCAATCCACTGAGCTATACCAGCCAGGGCCTTAACGTTGCTTTTTAAGCATGTCTTTATTGTCATTTAACGTAGTTGTTGGGATACAGTAGGGTTTCTCAACCTTGCACTATTGATATTTTGACTGGATAAGTCTTTGCTGTGGGGGCTGCTGTGTGCATTGGAGGTGGTTTGGCAGCATCCCTGGCCTCCAACCCCCACCTCCCCCTGCAGGTCCCTTGTTGCTACCACTGAAAATGTCTCCAGACATTGCCAAATGTCCCCTGTGGGTTTGAAACTACCCCTGATTAGAATCTCTGGTCTAGAAAAGTAGTTTGGTTCCACCCTCTGTTCAAAGCCATGGAAGGTCAAGAGTTAACATGGATTAATGCAGAGCTGCTTTGGATTGGGGTGATACCCGCCAGTGTGAAGAGATAGAACTCGGCCCATTGTCCAGCCTACACCTGTCCTTCCAGTTTATTACCAGGAGATACCATGCACCTTTATCCTCCAGACAGAGGAATAAGAGTCACAAAAATACTTTAACTTTGTGAAAAGCAAAGACTGAAACATCTATTATATTGTTACTGATCTTTCTTTCCCTCGGCACCTTAATGCAAAAAAAAGCTATTAAGCTATTATAGAAAGTGCTATATCTTCATCTTATTCCAGTATTTGACTTTTTGTTTACTGTCTTTTTAAGTCAGAGTGCTAGCTATGAGTTGTATTTCTGCACGTGTTTATTTTAAGAATGCCGTGATCTAAAGGAGAAGCACTGTGGAACACTGTAGTTCGCATCTGGGATCAGAATCTGGCCCTTTATTCGATGGTATTTGAAGCTAGGCCCCAGCGCAGGAAACACAAGAAATGTCTACTGTGGGCCTGCATTATCTCTTATGGGAATGCTTTACTTTTAAACTGGAGCTGCTACTGTAAATGAACATTTAGAACAATGAACTTGAAAAAACAATTGAGGAATGCGTCTCAAGTTTTCTATAATGGAACACTTGTTTTTGAGTCTGTGGCTCACAATAAAAGTCTTTAGTATCTAGAGCTAGCAATGTGCAACTCAGATTTGTTTGATGAAAAGATGGTTTATGGCTTGCAAATGGTACCCTGAATAAAGTTTTTTTGAAGCAATTCCTTCACTTGCCCTTGACCTTCAAGCCACAACAAACTGTCTTTTATGTGTTGACATCTCGAGCTGGACTTTGGGGCTGTGCAAGTTAGTTAACTTGGCACCCCTGCATGTTGACACCCACCAGGAAGGACTAGCCTGTGAAAACTCACAAAAAATGTCATGATCTTAACGATACTAGGGCAACACTCACCATTCTCCAGACTGCATTTATTAAAGCCTTTCAGCTGGCGTGGACATGGGATAAAAATGTGAACTTCTTCAGCCAGCGTCCTTTTTTGAGTATTTCCTGTGTGCAGGTTTCCTCGTCAGTATCGCATCTCAGTTTATTTCGTATTAAAGAGAGAATTTGGTGTCAGGGAACTACCAAACCATATCCATTCCAAGCGACATCTCTGATACAAGGAGCCAAGGAACTTTCCCTATGTTGACTTTGTGAATTTTGTCTTAACTGAGGAGGAGCCAATTATTATTTTTTAAATGAAAAACACATTTAAAAAGCCAGCTAATGTGAATGAAGTATAACACATCAGGTTTGGCTACTGAATATACAAGTGAACCTCGGCTTAAACACAGACTTCTGTGCCTGGTCCAGTGACTGCTTTCAAAACTTGGACTGGCTTTTCGCCTTTAGTTATCCATCGTGTGAGCTCTTGCTGCTCTAATCATGTTCTCTCCATTTAATTTAATGAAGTTATGGAGGCTTCCAGGGATTTGATGCCTGGCCCCTTAATCTAAAGATTCTATTCATTTCTGTTCGCTACACCATTGCATCTTCAGCCCTTGCTAGCTGCAGTGTGGCCCATGGATCCCAGTAAACAGCCTTGGGGGTTGGCAGAAATGCAGACTTTCATGCGCATCTCTAGACCCACTGAACCAAAGTCTGCACCTGAGCAAGATACTGAGGCAATTGGCTTGCACGTTAAAGTTTGGGATGCCTTGGGCTTTCAAAGCATCAAACGGGTACCCCCCTCTGTTTCCATGACTTACATTATTCTATTAAATTATTCTATTTAATGTATTCTGTTACATTAAATTATTCTATTTAATCCTTTGCCACCATGGCCCACATTAATTTGTCCCTATCTTGTGCACAAGCTTGGTGAAACCCTTCTTTTACCTTATGACCCTAGGAACCACCTGTGGTAAGCAGGAACACTCTGCCTGGGCGGCAGCAATCTGTGCTTCTTATGTGCCCTCATTTGAAAGGGGTCCTGTGGGAGACCCTGACTCTTCAGCAGTGGAGATTAGAGTCTGAATCATGGGCCAATTTGATGATCTTTATATTCTAGAGAGTTTCACTTAGGTCTGATGGACATAAACTAATGAAACTGTGTAGCATGTGTAGCCTATTGGAAATGATGTTAGTTTGCAAATCTCTTACTCTTTCTCTTATATATTTAATCACATTTAAATAGCTTTACTTAAAATAATTTAAACAATTTAAAGATTCTCTGGTCTTACTTCATCTGGAAACCTCATCGAGTTCCACAGAACTTTCAGTACTATTGAATAGTAGTTATCACGGAAATAACCGTATTCGCTGATGAGAATGGTGGAAGAGCAGAGAAGCCTTGCTCGCTAGCCACTTAAGTGACTACTGTCAGACAGTTAAATGGTCCTGAATCGAACAAGATTAAGTTTACAGTAATACTTGAAAAATATTCCGTGAGTCATAGGATTGACTCTCTGTGAACTTACAGTACTAAGACACAGAAGCTTTAGCATACTTTTGTTAAGGGTGTTTCTGTGGAAATTTTAGACAGAAATGTCATTGCTACAAGTTTTATTTTCTTGGACTTTTAAATTTCAAATATTATATTTGCTTTATTTTTCTGCGTGAAATTATTTTCTGTCAATTTTAACTCTGCATCAATTTCTTACTAGCTTTTGGAAATGCCAAGACTGTGAGGAATGACAACTCCTCTAGATTTGTAAGTATTTGTATAAGCATAAGTGTTAACACTAATATTTAGCTCATGTATGTTTAAACAACCAGTAGATGTTTAACATTTCTTAATACACACATTTTAAAAATAAGAACGCCATTGCTGTTGAGACTCTTGAGAGTTTTACATAGGCTGTTTTTTGCTTTCCGGAATTTTCCTTTTTAAATTATTCTTGGAGTGACAAAGGTTTGTTTTTTCATGTTTTCTCATCATCTGTCCTAAAATTTCATGAGCAATTTAAATGAGGCTATTTAGAATAATTCCTTACTTATCTGAGTTTCAGTATTTGGAAATCATAATTAAGAATCAGAAATTAAGTAGAAAGAAGAACAGCTGGGTGTCAAGTTTGTATACCCTGTAGGCTTTGTCCTTTATGCAGTGCTACCGGAAGAGGAGGTATATTCTAAAACTTCAGAGAGAGAAAATCATTAGGATTGGCAGCTAATGGGAGCAGGGAGAGAGGACTGAGTAGTAACAACTGAAGCTAATTGTTGTTTTGAGTTTGGTTGAGTTGGAAAATGCTAGTTCCGCTAAGAGAAATGTTTCAAGCCTCATCCCCCATCACTCTCTGGCATGAATGCACATCTGCCCACAGGTATCTCCAGCTGTGCCCCTCCTGCCTCTGGTTTGTGCGAGACAGACGCTGCCTGGAGGAGCAGGGTGTGATGGTAGCCTTTTGACATCGTCTCCTTTTTTCTATAGTTTAACCAATTTTGTAAATTTTATAATGAAAGGTAACATTTACTCCATAAGCTCATTTCTCATACATTATTACTTGGGACCATTTCTGATGATCTTTTATGCCTCCCTGCAGACCCTTTCTGCCCTTTCTCTTCCATTCTTCTCTTAGCTCCTTTTGGTTTTTTCTCATTAGAGTTATCTAGTACTTAAGGCAAGAAAATGGCCTCCGGTGGAGATAGTTTTGATAGCTTGGAAATGGAAGTTTCCTAATTCCAAGGCTGTGAATTTTTTCCCATTGGATTAGCGTGATCAGTTGTTCTAACTGCTTTGAGCTCTGCCTTTTCCTGTTGTGGTAACATGGCTAATCTCATTACATAAATAGAATTAGAAGCAAAGTGTGTGCACATAGAAGTAATTCCAATAGACCAAGCTTCTATGGAGATTTTATTTTTGCTGTTTGCAAATTACACACCCACTTTGCAAAAATATATTTGCAAATATATTTAGTCTATAGACCATAAAAATCGAGAAAACCATATTGCTTATAGTCATTAGTATTAGCTTGGCCAAAATGTCTGTTTAGTTTTTTTTCTGAAAAATAAAAGACACATTTTTCATTTTCACTGATAACTCTATTGATTTGAACATTTTGAGTATGTCAACTATCTCTTGCTATTGGCTTCTAGTGCGTAGAGGCCAGGGGCGCTGCTAAACATCTTCCAATGCATAAGACAGCCCCAGATCAAAGAATTATGTGGCCAAAATGTCAGTAGTACCAAGAAACTTTGCAAACCACTTTTCACATGTCGATCAGTCATAGCACTTTCTCCATACACTGCACAAATCTTCTTTCATGTTTCAGTTGCATTTTTACATTTCTTGAAGTAATAAAGCATAATACACCTAAAATGTAGCATTTTCTTCCTTCAGTATTAAAATGGCTGCACAAAAATTCACCAATTTTGATAAGTTTTTTTTAAATGCATGCTGATATCACAGCCATCACAATACAATCTAACAAAATTGTTTCAAATGAAGTTAAAGACAACTAAGCACTACTAGACCCACAATATAGAAAAAACTAAATGAACTTTTTGGCCAGTCCAGTACTTTGTGACATTGAAATCTCTTGAAAGTCTTGATAGGTGATTTGGCCTTTTTAAGTAACTTCAGAGAAATCCTATTATAACAGATGTATTAGGATATAAGATTAATACTGGAGTATAGGCTAAATCATTTCATGCCCTGTTTTTAGCAATTTCACTGCTTTATAGTCTGTGACTTGACGGGTAATATACTCAAGTCCATATTATAATTTTATAGTAGGACTCTACTATGTTTAAAGTTACTACTCTATATAAAAGTGATTTATGACTTCCAGGAAATTGCATTTCCTTTGACAGTGTTTAACAAGTTAACCCAGAAGGAACTTCTTGATCTCACGGAGATATGTCATAGACCCTGTGATGAGTTAGGCATGGTCAGTGCAGCTGACATTTTATAAGATTTTTTTTTTTTTAAGATTTTATTTATTTATTTTTTAGAGAGAGGAGAAGGGGAGGAGAAAGAGCAATGTATGGTTGCCTCTTGGGGACCTGGCCTGCAACCCAGGCATGTGCCCCGACTGGGAATCGAACCGGGACCTTTTGGTTCCCAGCCCGCGCTCAATCCACTGAGCTACATCAGCTGGGCGCAGCTGACATTTTAGACAAATATTAAGTTCCCATGGAGGTGCCTTACAGGGTCCCTCTCCCCCCAGCACCTCTAGTTTGAGCTTCTATTAAGAAGGAAACCCACTGTTTTTGAAAAAACAAACAAACAAACAAAGAAAACATATCAAGGCTTTGGAAATCATTGTTCTCAACCAAGGATTTCGGGGGAGGGGAAAGGAGTAATTTGTTGAGCATCTGCTGTGTGCAGAGAGCCAACCTAGTCTTTGGAAGGTGTAGGAAAGAACTTGTAGGGTTGGAAAAATTTCATTACCAAACCTCTTACTCAGTAGGCATGAAAAGTGCACATGATTTATTCATTTGTTTAAAACCTCTGGTTTTTAAAAACAGTTAAATCTCGATCTCCCTGTATCTCCTTTTGCAGCCTCTGTCCTTCCTCTACCAGTAGCTGGAATGATCTGTGCGAATTTTTAAGTCCCATTACTGCCCTGCTGAAAGCCCTCGGTTGCTCCCCCTTGCTCTTAGAAGACAGCACAGGCTTGCCTGGGAGGCCCTGCAGGAGCTGGATGGGGCCTGCCCTGCCCTTGCCTGCCCCCACTCAGCCTCAGCATGCAGGCCTTGTGACTGGCAGGCATGCCCAGCATGTAGCACTTTCTGGTCTTAGGCTTTGCAGTTGTCCATGCTCTGTCCTCAGATCTTTGCATGGCTGGTGTCTTGTATCATTCACCTCAAATGTCACTTCCATGATATCTCTTCTAGACTCTGACTTACCCCGTTTTTATTTTTCTCAGGCATTCATTAGTCTCTGGAATTATTTATGCACTTCCCCTGTTTATGTGACCATTGACCTTAGAGAGTAGGAGCCATGGGAGGAAATACCTCAGTCTTCTTGTTCATTGTGGTGGCCTCAGCCCCTAGAACAGTGCCTGGCGCCACACTCAGAGAACATTTCTTAATGAATGGATACCTATTTTTAAGAAACGTATAGACTAGTCAGAAAAAACAGATGTGTTTAAAAGTAATTGAAAGACAACACATAAAGTAATAAGTTCCCCAGGGAAGATACAGATTAAGTTTTATGAAGTTTAGAATAGAGAAGCTGGAGGTGTCTGGGGCTGCAGACAGTCCTGTGGGGGCCCCTAGATTTGAATGTGCCAGAATCGAGTGGGCAGCAGGCGGAGCTGGCAGTACAGCGTGAGGAAGCTGAGGAATTAGTGTGGACCTGCACTTGTCAGAGTTAGTGGCCACACCAGAGGTTCTGTAAGAATCTGTAGGCTGAAGGGGTGGAAAAATGGGTTAAGGCCTCAACTGGAGGGCTTGGAGTATCAGGTTCAAGGTCTTGGACTCTTAATTTGCAGGCAATGGGAAGCCACTGGTTATTTTTAAGTAGACTAGTGACGTGGTAAGAATCAAGCTTTTGGCTGTAATCAGGATGTGGCTGGATGGGATGATTGCCATACCAGTATCAATGGTATTCTTGGTGCTGTCCAAGAGTTTACTCCTGGTTGGCTTTCTTTTTCATTTTCTACAGTGTTTATTCTACTCTCTTTAAACCTCCTAACCTTACTCTAGGCTGATGATATCATGCCTGCTTCACAGAAATCTTCATCCTCACCATCTTCTTCCTCCTCCTCCTCATCCAAGCCCTCAACCTTAGTGCCTCGCCTGTCCCTACCCCTACATACACACCCTCCTGCCCACTGGGAGCTTGAGTCCTGTGTCCCACTAACCCTACTCACTCCACCTGTGCTCTAGAACCTGTTGCCTCCTACGCCCAGGAATCACCTTCCATCAGAACCATCCCCTCTCATATGGTCAGCCCCTCACTGTCTTGGGAAGCCGCCCTTTCTCCCTCCTTTTTGTAGCTGCCTTGCCTGCGTTGTCCCCTGCTGTCATAGAGAGCATCACTATCCACTCAGCTGCCTGGGACACATTCCTGGACTTTTTAATCCTCATTCCCCTCCTCTCTCTTACCTTGTGCATGCATCCAACAAGACCTGACATTGTGACTTTCTGCATACCTCTCTGCTCCGTTTACTTTTCCTGTTTGCTGCTCCTGCGTAACACCACCAACATTGCTCGCCTGATTCCTGCCATCGCCTATCAGCTACATCTGGTGTTGATTGTTACTAGTCCATTCCACTCGAGCCAGAGTGATCATGTAAAGAGGGAAGTCTGATCACTGCATCCTTGTTTAGGGACCTTTAATGACTTGACTTGGCTGTCAGGAGAACATCACGATGTCATGATGTGCCTCAGCTTCCCTCACCATCCTCCAGGTGCTATTTCTTACACCTGTGCCTTCCTGCTCAGCCCCTCCTTGCCTGCCAGACTTCCTGCTCTCCCTTTGTCCCTTTCCTTCGTGCATAGCACCATGACGAGCTGTAGGATGTGTCCCCATACACAGTAATGTCCTGTTTATCTGTCTCAGTCCCCCCCACTTCCCTAGACTGTAGGTGTTTGAGGTCAGGAGCTGCTGTGCTTTGGTTTCCCTTGTGACTACTTTCATATCTAGGCGGGTTTATAGGCCTTTACCTAATGAATACTTAGTGAGGACTTTAAAAGGGCAGATGACCCATGATGATGAAGGAGGAAAAGGCAGGAGAGCATGCATGAGCTAATAAAAATTCACAAATTGCATTGTTGACTGAGTGCCATGTGATCCTGTTTCTTCTCCCTTACCATTATTTCGAAAATAAAAAAGAGTTGAAGTAATTCTTTGGAGAATTATCTACAAACCATCTCTCTGACTATTACTAAGGTAGAACATGAAACAAAACCAAAGACTGTTTCTTAGATCAACATTCCCTTTTCCAACACAAAACAGCTGTCAGGACTATTCTGTTATACTTGTTACTCTTTAACTAGACAAGTATAAACCAATTCTTTTAAAATTACAGTATGAAACTCCAATGTGCCTCTCTGTGTTTAATATGCCATCTGTAAAGTGTAATGTGAACCTGGTTATGTATTGCTGTGTAATCTAGATCAAAGCCTGAGACAGTAGTACTGAGCAGTCTTTGATTCTGAGCTGGTCACACCGCATCATTGTGTATTTGATTTGAGTAGATATAAAAACAATACTTCGAGTGTTCCACCGTCCAGTACGTTTGGAGTTTCTAGCCATGGCTTAACCATATTTTGCCTATAAAAGTAAAATAATTTATCTTCCCAACTACAAATACTTATATGCCTCCGTTTTATTGTTGAATGGAATACACATACCCTTCAGCATTTGAAACATATCTGAAATGGAAAGCTTACATGACGGCTGAGAAGAGCTGTTCTTGAATTAGCAAGGGGATATGTCAGCTTTGAGCTAATGGGGTATTTAATGTGAATTATTCAGGGAGGCACATTGTTGTGCATCATGGTTACGTAAATGGTGTCTTTCTTAATTACACTTAAACAAATGTATGAAGGGCTTACACTTACGCAATTCTCTAACAAGATATGCTGACTGAATATTTTGAGGGATCTTGAAAACTCACGAAGTCTTTCTTTGGCAGGGCAAATACATGGATATTGAATTTGATTTTAAAGGTGATCCGCTGGGAGGAGTGATTAGTAACTGTGAGTATCTTACTTGAATCCTTTTTTTTTTTTAAAGATTTCATTTATTTATTTTTAGAGAGAGGAGAGGGAGGGAGAAAGAGAGGGAGAAACAGCAATGTATGGTTGCCTCTCACATGGCCCTCACTGGGGACCCGGCCCGCAACCCAGGCATGTGCCCTGACTGGGAATCGAACCGGGACCCTTTGGTTCCCAGCCCACACTCAATCCACTGAGCTACACCAGCCAGGGCTTACTTGAATCCTTTTAAAGAAGTTTAGAATAGGAAAACGTACATTTATAATATTTTATTTTATTTTATTTGGTACAAAACTTAATTTACTTTTTTAATGAAATGAATTTTAATGTCTAAAACTCCATACAAATATGTAGCCACTGCTGTCAATTTTTAATTATAAGTGAATGTAGTGTAAACATTTTATATTGTGTTTAGGAACTTTTTATTTTGCTCATCCAGCTGTGATCTAGCTTTCTTTCTTTCTTTTGCTTATTGTTGTTCAAGTACAGTTGTCTCCATTTTTCCTCCACCACTGTCCCCCACCGTTGATCCTACCCCGCTTTGGCTTTGTCCATGTGTCTTTTATACGTGTTCCTTGATGACCCTTCCCCTTTTTCCCCCGTTATCCTCCTTTCATCTCCCCCTCCCCTCTGGTTACTGTCAGTTTATTCTTTATTTCATGTCTCTGCTTATATTTTGCTTCCCTATTTGTTTTGTTGATTAGGTTCCACTTATAGGTGAGATCATATGGTATTTTTCCCTCACCACCTGGCTTATTTCACTTAGCATAATGCTCTCCAGTTCTGTCCAGCTGTTGTGAAGGATAGGAGCGCGCTCTCTCTCTCTGTCCCCTCCCCCCCTGCCCCACGCAGAATTCCATTGTGTAAATGTACCATAGTTTTTTGATCCACTCATTTACTGATGGGCCCTTTGGTTGTTTCCAGCACTTGGCTATTGTAAATTGTGCTGCTATGAACATTGGGGTGCATAGGTTCTTTTGAATTGGTGTTTTCAGGATTCTTAGGGTATAATCCCAGCAGTGGAATTGTCAGGTCAAAAGGCAGTTCCATTTTTAGTTTTGTGAGGAAATTCCATACTATTTTCCACAGTGGCTAACATGATAGTGTACATAGAAAACCCTCTAGACTCCACCAAAAAACTATTCAATCTCATAAGAATTTGGCTCAACAGTGGGATACAAAGTCAATATTCAGAAATAAAGGCATTTTTGTACACCAAGAATGAAATATCAGAAACAAATCAGGAAAAATAACCCATTTGATATAGCAACAAGAAAGGTAAAGTACCTAGGAATAAACCTAACCAAGGAGGTAAAAGATCTATACTCAGAAAACTACACAACCCTGAAGAAAGAAATTAAGGAAGACACAAACAAATGGAAGTATATACCATGTTCATGGATTGGTAGAATTAACATCATCAAAATGTCCATACTACCCAAAGCAATTTATAGATTCAACGCAATCCCTATTAAAGTACCAATGACATATTTTGCAGGTATAGAACAAACAGTTCAAAAATTTATATGGAACCATAAATGACCCTGAATAGCTGCAGCAATTTTGAGAAAGAAGAACAAAGTAGGAAGGATCACACTACCTGATATCAAACTATATTACAAGGCCACGGTAATCATAACAGTCTGGTACTGGCATAAAAACAGGCTCATGGACCAATGGAACAGAACAGAGAGCCCAGAAATAAAGCCAAGTCTCTCTGGTCAATTAATATTTGACAAAGATGGCAGAAGCATAAAATGGAGTAAAAATAGCCTCTTCAACAAATGGTGTTGGGAGATCTGCTCAGCTACATGCAAAAATGTAATAGATTATTTTAGATACTTGGGTCTTTAAGAGATGGGTATAAGAATATGTTTTCTTATACCACTTAAACTTTTAACCTGTGTGTTTCAGGTTGTCTTATATAATTTCTAAATCTTTTTTAAAGAATACATAATATTTACCTTTGAAAAACTTTTAGGAGTCTGCTAAAAATACGTATTAATCCAACTGTATTTTATATACTATAGACCTTAAAGCCAATCTAGTAATAAAAAAGATCCTCCGGTTGTTATTTGCTCCAACAAAATTATTTTATGACTCAAAATGTAATTTAAATAGATGATTTTCATTTAATAAATTGTTTGGGTGGCATTTATCTCACGTAATAAGTGGACCTGCACTTCAGGTTTTATCGTGAGGCATTTTTGGCTTCCCATTTATTTGAATCATTGAAGTGCGATAGACCCATTAGGTAGAAATACAGATTCATTACCCTCCTTTAGTCATGATTTGTGATTGTAGAAGTGAAACATTTTGTCAAAGGTGAGAAACAAACAATGTCAGGTAAGGTTTACTTAACAGCTCCAGGTCCAGAGTTTGTAAAGTGGCCGTAATGGTCAGTATCTGTTATAAACGTGGCCAGCCCCGCCGTCAGTGCGGAGTAGCTGCGGCTCATGTTGACTTTGTAGTTGATAAGTGTGAAAAATTTGAGATGGTGACTTGGAGTTTGGGCACCTCCTATTGGAGCCATGGCCTGCTGATCCTCTTGAACCCTTTTTTTTCTGGGCCACACTGTGGAACCTCCTATTGCCCCTGTCTCCTCACCACCCTATGGTGCTGTTGGAATTGCTAGAATGAAAATAATCTGAGTTTAGACTGGGGAAAATATGACATACTGACTCAGGTATCCAAAGCAATGCTCATTAGATTTGTTAGAGCCGTGGCATACGTTCCTTCTTCAAATGAACTTTTACACTGAACCCCACACACGAAACAGATGAAACAAGATCTGATCTGGTTTAACAGGAGATGGTCGTGGGAACCCCCGGATCCTGAGGTGGCCCCTGAAATTTCCTGACGAGGTCTAGCACCAGAGGAATGCCACTTGAAAGTTAGTGTTTTAAGTAATTTGGGCAAGCTATGCAGCTGATTAAAAAAAAATTAAATTACTATTCATAGCACTCAAGTTTCTTCATGTTTGAATCAATGGGATTGAATGAAATAAATTCTATGGTTCTTCTTCCCACTTCCACCATTTTGCAGTTTTTAAATAGTTTAGTTTTCCATTTTGGTTTTCCTGACGACACAGTTTATGTGCCATGAAATGGGAGTATCCATATTTGCAAAAATAAGAGGGAAACATCTTGAACAGTAAGTTATAATGTGAAATGAAATTGGCTAGGGTAGTGCTACTTGGGTTAAGTGGTCTTATATGTCAAATAGGGAAGCAAAAGTACTTCTGCAGACCACAGATGATGCCAAAGTCGAATGATCCTCGCCCTGCCAGGCACGTAGGCGCGCTCGCTTCACTGTGTGTGTGGAGTGCCGAGAGCTGTGTAGGAAAGGGTATAACCCAGTTTTAAGGCCACCAGTGGGAGGCATGATTAAGTTTTATTCTGAAAGATGTTCATAAATTTTTAGCATTTATTTTGTACAGCATAAATCGACTCTAGTTATTTAGTAATACGCTATTTTTTAAAATGAGGGTAAGTTTGCTGCTTTCACTAAAGAACTTCTGTCTAAACATTCTGAAATGACTGATTCAATATTACTTTTGAAGACTCTAGGAAAAAGTTTAAGGATTACTTTATTATAAGTATTAGAACAGAATGTGGGTTTTCCATTCTAAAGTTTCAGCTCGAAACAGAAATGCCTTCCTGCCCTCTAATTCTTACAGTATCCATGGAGAATAAATATTAAACACTCAGCTCTTTTCCAGTTAAGATTACTGTATTATCTTGAGTGGATTTCATTTGATGTTCGTTCCTGTTTGTCCCCACAATGAAGTTATATTGAAATTTGTGGTAATGGGAACACCCTGGTATTTTCGAGAGTCCTTTGCTTTGGAGAGAAGGGAGCATGGTAGTGGTGAGAGCGGGAAGTTTCACTCTGTGTAGACCGAGGACTGACTCAGAGGCGGTCACTGGCAGTTCTGTCTGCTGGCTCGGGGGAGGGGGTGTACAGCAGTGAGTGGGTAAACCCACCCTTGCTCTCTCCAAACTTAGCTCCTTGTAACCTTGAGAAGAAGTCAAGATCTGCCATTTTTGTAGAAGTTTATTTTGCCTCCTTTTCCAGCAGCCACCTAGTAAAGTACAGATTGCTGGCTGTAATTATTACCCTGAAAAAGGCACAAGATCACTTGAACCAGTTGTGTAACCAGAAAGTAGAAAAGAAAGCCCAAGAACTTATTCTTTATCTAAAACAGGGATGCTATAAAACTTGTCTTGAGCTCACTTGGAAGCTAATAATATCTCTGAGGGTAGTATCATTAGGAGAGAGGTGTTTAAAAAGTAGAAAATGGCAAACATTTGCTTTATTTGAGAAGATAAAATATGAAAGCACATGCAGATGTTTGGTTGATGTGAGATATTTCTCCTACTATATTATTGCTTGTTGGTCTCATAAAATTTATACATTTGTGTGTGAGTAGTTTGGATCTAGTGCTGTACACTAGGAACTTGTGGAAACCTGCTGCTTTTATTAATAGTCACAGGCAGTTTTTTATAGCTGTGCCACTTGAGGGTAATTTAGACAGCAGAAAATGTGGTACAAGTCTCAAGGGCTTTTATCTGCTAGAAGTAGAATAGCACAGAGCACTTGCATATGCTGTGAAAAGTCTCGTGATTTCAGGTGTACACATACCTGCACAAACTGTACGGACAGAGTGTACGGCTGTCCTGTTCACGGTGGTATACCAAGAGCCTCGTGGAATACCTGGCATGCAGCAGATGCTCAGTAAATGCTGTAGATGAAGATGGAATTGGTTAAATATCGGCAGGCCCACCTTTTTCTGTGTCATTATTGGGGGCATAACTGTGAGCCTACTTACACAGCTCTTACTGCTTTTTCATGTGGTTTCCAACATCTAACCAAAAAGATGGCAAGTTACTTAATTCTCCGTGCCTCCATTTTTCATCTTTGAAATGGGATAATAGTAGTACTGATCTCATAGGGTTGTGTTGAGGTGTAAATTACTTGTTAACATCTAAAGCACTTGTAACAGTGCCTGGCACATAGTAAGCCTTCAATAAATATTTGCTTTTTTATTATTGTTATATTCTTATTTGTTTATTGTCTCTAGCCCCTAGCCAAATGTATGCCTTATAAGAACAGAGATTTTTTGTTTGGTTCATTGTTGAATGACAGTAACAAAAATAGTGTCTGACACTTCATATATATTTTTTGAATCAATTAATGATCACGCAAGGACACTGTACAATTAGTACAACTATGACATAGAAAAATTTATTGAGAAATAAGGCTCCTGCTTTATTGGGTAATTTTATCTGGATTAAAAATTTTTTATTTTATTTATTTTTTTTAAGAATAAATTTTTTAAAATTATTTTTTAATTTTTATTTTTTATTGTTCTATTACAGTTGTCCCAATGTTAAAAAACAAAACAAAACAAAAAGCACCTTTACTGAGGTATGATTGACATGCAACATTATGTTAGTTCCAGGTATACAGCATAATGATGCTTCAATATTTGTGCATGTTGCTAAGTGATCGCCACAATGAGTACTGCAGTAGAGGTGGAGGGAGGGGAAAGTTGTAATGTCATGGATTGCGGCTGTTTTATGTCTCTCGACTGCAGTGACCTGCAGGTAGATGGGGCTCTGCCTGAGAGCTGGGCAGCGAGGGAGCCCTGTGGTGAGCGTGCGCACCTGCTTTCTTTCACTATGATATGCGTGCACAGTGAATGATTTGTAGGACAATTTACCCCCGTCTCTTTCACTTTAAAATCTGTCATTAGTGAAACTTCTGAATTGTCAATCTTGAAGGTCATGTTGCCTATTTCCAGAAGAGTATGGAGTTTTAGAATATCTGTCCCAAAATGTGAGCAAACATAAATTCCTAGAGAGAGTTTTCCACTAAAACTGCCGTCAGTTATGCCCAGTAACTCACTGGTTATTTGACCCTTTTTCTTTAGGGGTAGTTATCCAAGACGACAGAGACAAAGGGAGATAAATTGTAGTTACCGAGATGGTAGGCCCACGGTCATTGCTAAATGTATCATTTTGCTTTGATGAAGGGGCGTAAGTGGACTGGAGGAGCCTAAATGCCACTCAAACACTATATTCCACCATGTCTATCTTGGAGTAATTGCAGAGGAGCCCAGGGAGCCCGGGGGTCTGTCAGTTCCCCTCATGGTGCTCATTGTCAGTCTGGTCTTACTGGCAAAACAAAGACAAAGCTGCTGATTCTTCCTTAAGTCTTTTTTTTTTTGGGCTAGGTAGATTACTTTTGATTTATAATAAATATCAGTAATGTCAAGATACATCAATTCTATTATTGTACCACAATAATGATGATTAAATCACTTTTATCTCAAGATATATTCTATGGGGCATTTGCCCGTTTGAATTTTTTCTCTTTCTCATGGTCTTACTTAGGCATAAGAATAACTGCAAATTTTTAAGTCTACATCAAGTCATTAAACTATAGAAAGATTAAGGGTAAAGTTTTTTTAAAAATTGTTGACACTATTACAGATGTCCCCCATTTACCCTGCCTCTGCCCACCTCCACCCAGCTCCTGTCCCCCTTCCCTCTGGCCGTCACCACACTGGTGTCCGTGTCTGTGGGCTCTGCATGTATGTTCTTTCCACCTGCTTTAATCTAGTGCCCCCCACCGCCCTCCCCTCTGAGATCCGTCTGTCTGTTCCATGTATCCATGCCTCTGTTCCATTTTATTCGTTAGATTCCACATGTAAGTGAGATCTTTCTAAAGTCTTAATCAAGAACTTGGACCATTTCTTTTTTTCAGGAAGGAAGATTTTACTAAAAGAAACTTTAATCGTACTATCTAATCCTTTACTGTTATATTCCACACTAATGTGTTTTCTTTTTTTCCTTCCAAATCCCTACTTGTCCTTTTATTCCTTTGCCTATTAAAAGGCTCCCTTCTCAGCAGGTGCAGACATGCACATTTTACTTTTTTCATATCTCGTGTATGTTGTGGACTAGCTGGTAATTAGTCAAAACTAAGAAAACCCCTAGCTGGCTTGGCCTGTGAATACATAGTCAGATGGCAGCAGCATGGTGGGGTAGGTGGGGAAGTTCTAATCTCAGATATTTTCTGTCTCTGCCCATTCATTTTCCCTCTTCAGTATGGCTTAATAGCTTTACCTCTTCCCTTACAACTTAAATTTATTTCAAATTTAATTTAAACATATATCTTAAAAGGGGAATATGGCTGCATTGGCTGCATTGGAATATAGCCCACTGTGTCTGCCGATTCTACCTCCATGGAACTAAACAACCATGGATTGAAAACAATATTTTCATTTCGAAGTTGGGAATTTCAGCAAATTCTAGAGTCTTAGGACCTCTATGGGATTGACTGCATGCTTTGTATCGCACCAGTGTATAAGGAATGTGAGCCTCTGGATTGGGGTATCTGTGGGGTCCTGAAACCAATACCCCGCAGACACTGAGGAACAACTGCACATGAAGACTTTTATACTCCATCCTCTGCTGGATGTTCGATGTGTCTTGCACTGCTCTGTACGAGACTGAGCACAGCCTCCATCGGTGGTGGCAGAAGTATTTAAAGCAAAAGAGAAGGCTGTACCAGAGTTTTGCTTTGACTTAATTCCTTTGTTTTTGGCTTAATTCCTTTATAGTGAATTGAATTTATGCTCTGTACTTTGAGTAATTATTTGACATGGTTTCATGTTCTTAGATTATGTTGGTGCCTGCACATTAAAAAAAAAAAGTAGAGTAGGAAATGGTTTTAAGCATCAGTGAATTAATTTTGGGCAGACATTTTCCCTGATTGCTTTTCTACCTAGAAGCTTGTAAGTTATGAGAAAAATCATAAAGATAGAGGCTCTGGCATAGTAGAATAAGCATTTTAGGTGCTAAAACCTTCAACTGCTTTGATTGTATGATTGAGTTGCTTAGATCAAATCATATTGTTTATGTCAAGTACACATTTTCACATATTTATGGAGTTTTTATTCCTTTCGTTGGAAAATTATAAGGAGCATAATAAGCATAATACCTTAGCTACCTAAAGTGTCTAATTCTGGCTCTATCACTTGGTAACAATGGAATATCAGCCTCATTTTCTCATCTATAAAATAAGGATTATAAAACCAACTTCAGAGGAGGTATTCAGGGTTGAGTATGATAAGGAATGAAAAGCACCGAATGTACAGAGAAAGGTCAGTGAAAGTTCCCTTTCTACTTCCCCTTTGCACCCTTCCTTTTAAGCACACGTTGCATTGTGTTTCGTATTTGAATATGATAATAATCACTGATCATATCAGTGTGAGTGGTTCTAGAAGTACATCGGCCAATATTCCTTTCCACACTGTGCACAGGGGAATATCATTCTTTGACTTGGTGGCTCTTATCTCCTGAATCTTAAAGCCATTGCCATTACTAAAGTCTTCATTGCATACGAGCATTTGTTCAACAAGTGCCAAACGTCAGGTTGGCCAGTGTGTCGTTCTTGCACAGTGTGGCTCTGTCATGTGCCTTGAAGGTACTGTGTTGTGTCTTGAAGTGCCACAGTTGACTTGTTGGAACGCGATTGGATAGGCGGTGTCAAACAATGGGTTGTTATTCCTCAGGTGTCACTGTTAGGTGGGCTAATCCTTGTGAGGCCTAGTAGATTCTTAGCACCCCGGGAAGAGCCTGGGGTGTGTGGACTTTGACGGGTGAAGGCCACCTGGTCACTCTGTCCTCCTCGCGCCCCTCGTGCTCTCTCCTAAGGCCTTGGCATCCCGCCTTGGAGAGAGCTGCTGCGATTGGTTTGGGAGGCAGGAGTAATAGCATGTGGGACTCTTGCAGGCCAGGAGGAAGAAGGTCTTCATGTTTGCGGTCAGTGCTGGGCTCGTTTCCAAATAGTTCCTGGCACATAGTGGGCGAGCAGTGAGTGAGTTGATTGAAGGAACTTGTGCATGAATCGGTGAAGTAAACTGTAGCATTTGTTTATATTTTTCATGTAATCGAGTTACTTTTTTCTAGGCTTGAGGACTTTTCTATAAGGATTGGCTTCTCAGTGAAGAATCTGCCCATGCCTGTGGGTTCTCTCTTGTAAAACTCTGCTCCTGCTCTTAGGACTCGTACGTGCTGGGTCACGTGATGAGTAAATCAAACTGCACTTTTATCCTTACCTGCTTATTCTGTTTTCAGTTCTGCATGTCAGTATTCACCTGCTAATTGATTGACTAGCCAGTCCTTAGAGCTGATGAATATTACATAATCTTGCCTTGCTAAATTTTGTCTCACGTGTGCTTTCAATTTCTGTTTTCTTTCTCTTTGCTAAGTAGGAAGTCTTCATTGTTTGAGGGCATTGGCAGTCATCCAGGGCAAATGAGAACTGAAGATGAAAATTTAAAAACTCCACAGCATCCTATTCCTAATAATTCTTGTATTTACGTACTTTATTTCTCTCTTAGTCAGATTAATTTTATGTTTCCTTGCAACCTGTCTCCATTCTTACAAATGACCTCATTGTCTGGAGTCCCTGGGACTTTGCGTTCACCACATCTACACTTGAGCTCTGCCTAGGCCCCCATCAGATGCTGGCGTGGATTCCAGAAATGCAAATTGAGAAGTTTAATGACCATTTCCGGAGAAACTGCACATCTCTTCTCCCTGACGTATTTTTTGGATAATGTTCAGATTTCAGTCTGACTGGAAATCCAATGTGTTTGTTCTCTAAAATCAGTCCTGAGTAATGGGATCACTAATTCAGAATTTTATAACTAAATTTGGCCTTTGCCAGAGAATCCAGACTGGCTTTTCTATCACTGGTCAGTGATAAGCAGGACTCCAGGTGGGAATAGGCTCTGCTCTTGCGCTCTGCCATCTCCTATGTGACTGCCACAGTGGCTCCTTTCTGGTTGGCTGGGCTTTCTTTTTTTTTCTTTCTTCTTCTTTCTCTTATTCTTTTCTCTTTTTTCTGTTCTCACCTTTCCCTCCCCTCAACTTTCCTTCCTTTCCTCTCTCTCGCTTTCTGGGTGAAAGTTTGAAAACTTTCAAATTAATGCTATGAAAAATTATCTGGAATTGATGAGCATATACTATCAAATAACACTGAATTCCATTAAATGAGAACCACTCTTATTCTCTTAAGACTTCAAGATACCAAGACAATCTGCTTCACGTAGCCCAGGTAGCAGGGTGTGGGGGTGGAAGACAGGGCTGCACTTGGGTCACATGGCCTGATTTCTGGTCGCACTTAAACTCCTGCACCACCCGTTTTTTCACCTGCTAAATAATACCTTATAAAAGGGTGAGGAGGATTCAGTGAGCTAAGTCTATAAAGCACATAGTAAGTTCTCAAAAATATTAACTTATTTATTATCATAATTTCCTAGTGGATTTGTAAAACTACGTTTCATTGCTTGATTTGATTTGTAATGCTACATTTTGAAGAATTTAATGTCATCAGAAATTAGATAAAATTAAAAGACTTACCAGTATAAAACTATTCTATTTAATCAGGTTGTTGAATGTAGTGTTGAACTTACCTTGCACATTCACTGTTGTTTAAAAAGACCTTGGTTTGTTTAATTTGGTGATTTTAGTTAGAGTTGAGCTTCTTCCTGAAGATAGAGCTGAAAATGTGGCTTCTATTGCTACTTCATTAATATAAAACAGAAAAAGAAAGTGAATGGAGAAAAAGAGAAACATGGTGGATTAAAGAACAAAATTAATACTGCACTATGATTTGATTCTTTTCCTCTTTAGATCTTTTAGAGAAATCTCGAGTTGTTAAGCAGCCAAGGGGAGAAAGAAACTTCCATGTGTTCTATCAGCTGCTCTCTGGTGCCTCTGAAGAGCTCCTCAGTAAGTCCCTGTCTCTGTGTGTTAATTTTCACTGTCATAGCATTTTCCACAGCATTCTTTTTAAAAGTGTCCCATATGCCTTTTCCCTTCCTTCTTAAAAATTTTCCCTGACTCTGGCTGAAGTGAAGAACGCAGTGTGATTGGTTTGATTATACCCCAGTATTTGTTGGATTCATGTCCCTGTACCTCCCCAGACACTGTGCTCTCTGTCTCATATGGTTTACCAAAAGAGCTGTGTATTGGGGGAGGGGCTAAGTATAAAGTAAAAAAAAAAAAAAGGAAGAATATAATTATTCCACTTGGGGAGAGGAAATTAGCAGGGAGCAGTAGATGTGTTCAGTTATTTTTAAAAAATTGTTCATTGAAGATTTAAAAATAGTGAGAAGACATTTGCAATTGATACTAGAGTTAAAATATCACCTTTGGATATTTTAGAGAATTAATGTAAGTGCATAAATATATTTGGATATTTTAGAGAATTAATGTAAGTGCATAAATATAGAATCCAATAGCAACAGCCAAGTGATGAAAAGCTTTAAACAAATAGTCCAGACAAGAAGAGCTTTGGCAAACTGACAACACCTGGGGATAAATCCCCCTCACTAATAATCAACAAGTGACATTAAAACAGCTCTGAAGTATTCATTATACATCCATTAAGGGAAATTATTAAAAAGGATAAAACTGGCCAAGTTGTCAGGCACTGACTCCTTAGAGCTTGTGGGTGTCACTTCTAAGGGAGGACTTCTTCCTTGGGGACTAATTAGCAACCCAAAATAAGCCATAAAATGGTCAGAGCCTAACTGCTGAGACACACCACTCTGGAGACCATTTCCCAATGGAATAATTGAAAGAATCCCCAAAACGTTTTGTGTGAAGACATTTGTCACTGCCCTATATTCATTGTTATAAACTGGTAAGAACCCAAATGTCTAGAGTTGGCAGAATGACTAGGCAGACATCGTTTTATAATGAAATAGTACCTTGAAGATTTTTATATTATAAAAATATGGAAAGGGTCCTACCCATTAAGAATGTATGTGAAAAAGCATGGGTTGAAATATGGACAACAGTGATGGAGGTGATTTTAGAAAAATGCTATTATTGGTATTTGAACATTGATTTTCATTCTGTTGATTTAATACACAGTGTGAAAGTCGTTTTATCTGAAGGGATAAAGGAATGAGATGTTAAAGATGGTTAGAGTTATTGAAGTAACTTATCAATTTGTGGGTGTGATTTAACAGATAAACTGAAGCTCGAGCGGGATTTCAGCAGATACAACTACTTGAGTCTGGACTCTGCCAGAGTTAATGGAGTGGATGATGCAGCAAATTTCAGAACTGTTAGGGTAAGGAGTAACCTTTTTACTATGCTTTAAAATGGGTAGCACTTTATTGCTCAATCGGAATTGGTAGCAAATGTGAGTTTTCTTTAATATGTAACTCATGTTCCCTAAAGTTTTAGAATTATAGAAGAAGTTACTGTATTTTTATTAGTTTGATCTTTTTACTAGCTCCAAAATCATACAGTTTTGTGAAGGCCGTGCTTTAGGGAAGCATGCAATTTAACTGTTTATAAAAAGGAACTTTCTTACATTATTTTGGAGTTTGACTTTCAAAGTTGTACTGAAATTATGAATAGTTGATTTTCAAGTATGCAAATTTGACTTAACATGTGCTAGCATCATGTTAAGTCAAAACTATTTTTGAGGCAGAAAGTTATGTTTTTATTCAGTTTTTGAAAAATTATGAATGCACCAGAATGATTCACATTTAGAAAAATTATTTTCTTTTATGTCATGTGTTTTATGTTTATGTGGCACTTTGAGAATTACTCCTGTTAGGACATGATATGGTAACTGATACTCACTTCCCAATGAGACAGCTGGGGTGGTGGGGAGGCGGGGGGAGGTCAGATTGTAGATGAAACATCAACGTGGGCATCAGTTAATCTTCCAGGGTGAGGGAAAATGACTTGAGATTCTTTTCCTGCGCTCTTTACTTTTGCATATGTTTGAAATTCTGGGTTGCCTAGTCATAAACAGACAAACAAATAAGTTGAGCTGTTCTTAAAAAGAAAGTATTTCTTGGAGTGTGTCATTTTTTTAAAATGAGGTGAACAGCCTCATACGGGAGGCCTGTTGATTCCCGGACACGGTTTTGAGACTTGGATTCTAGACCACCTCTATAAGTACTTTGCCTGGCAAATCATTGGCACTCAAAAATTTGTGAGTGAATGAATGTTCCTTGTTACCCCATAGTTCCTTGGATCAAGTTTGCAAACTTCACCTTTGCAAACCACAGTTTTTCTCATATGTAAACTAAGTGAGGAGGCTTTTTGTTGAGGGTTATGAAAGCTTTTTGTTTGGTTGTATTCCTAGCAGTAGAACCCCAGTATAAACACGTATATCTTTTTATATGTACACACACAAACTGGGGGCGGGGACCCAAGGCTCAGCTCTCAGCTTCTTCCTCTTCACACCCTCCCCGCCTTTGCCACAGCCCATGAAGGACCCCGGGGCTCCCAGGACCACAGCTTGAGCAAGATCAAGCCCCACATGGGTGTTAGATCAATTTATTCCAGGACACTTGGTCATTTTATTGTTTCAGAAACAAATCTGATATTCAGTTTATTAACAATAATAATAAAGAACAACAGAAAGAAATCAGGTATTTTTTCCCCCCAGAACGCCATGCAGATTGTGGGTTTCATGGATCACGAGGCCGAGTCGGTCTTGGAGGTGGTAGCTGCAGTGTTGAAACTGGGGAACATCGAGTTCAAGCCGGAGTCGCGAGTGAATGGTTTAGATGAAAGCAAAATCAAAGATAAAAATGGTAAGTCAGTGGAGAATCAGCTTTGTGTAGCACACTTTTTTTGAGTTTCTGCCCAGTTTTAATCTAGAAAGTAAAACTTGCTTTTGATTGGTTCAAAAAAGCTTTCTAGAGACAGTGAGCAGAAACAATTACAGCTAAGTTTTTTTTTTTAAAGATTTCATTTATTTTATTTATTTTTAGAGAGAGGGGGAAGGGAGAGAGACAGAGAGGGAGAGAAACAGCAATGTATGGTTGCCTCTCACATGGCCCTCATGGGGACCTGGCCTGCAACCCAGGTATGTGCCCTGACTGGGAATCGAACCAGGGCCCTTTGGTTTCCAGCCCGCGCTCAATCCACTGAGCTACACCAGCCAGGGCTACAGCTAAGTTTTAAGTCTTGATTTTATACATTTTATACTGTTTGGGTTAAATGTGATTTTGAAAGAACACCCTAAGCCTTGAAAACGATTGTTAGCAGCACATATGCAGTGACGTTTTGTGTCCATCCTCCCCAACAGAGTTAAAAGAAATCTGTGAATTGACTGGCATCGATCAGTCCGTTCTAGAGCGAGCGTTCAGTTTCCGGACAGTTGAGGCCAAGCAGGAGAAAGTTTCGACTACACTGAACGTGGCTCAGGTGGGTGAAACGGAATGTCCAGAAGTGAGTTTTAAAGCAGTTTTTGGTAGTTTTATGTAAGTGGAAACACATTTTATTTTGCAGGCTGTTATGTTAACTGACAAACTATATCCTAGGCATCATTCTAGGCACTGGGTGCACAGCAGTAAACTAAACAAGTAGAGATCCCTGCCCTCGCGGAGCTTAAAATTTTGGCAGGAAGAACCAGATAATAGGCAATACACCAAGAACATAAATCTGTGTGGCAAGCCAGCAGGTCGTGAGTGCAGCACACAAAGGGAAAAAGCAGAGCAGAGCAGGGGAGAGCCACAGTGCTGGGGGCGGGGACATCGGGGCCGAGCGAGGTAGAGGTAGGAAATGAGGAAACTCTCAAAGAGTTTTGGGCATGAGTGGCAGGATCTGCCTAGCAGTCTGAAGGGCCATTCTGGATGCAGCGTGGAGAGTGCAGGGGTGGGGAAGGAGGGATAAGAGCAGGGTGTCTGAGTCAACTCAGGCTGCTGCAACAGCATGCCACAGATCGGATGGCTTAAACAGAAAACATTTATTTCTCGCAGTTCTGGAGGCTAGATGTTCTGAGATCAGGGTGCCAGCATGGTTGAGTTCCTAGTAAGGGTCCTCTTCCTGGTTTACAGATGACCACTTTCTTACTGTATCTTTCTAATGTGGCAGAGAGAGAGAGAGAGAATGAATGAATGAGCATGAACTGGTGTACACTGTGGTGTCTCATCCCCTTAAGGGCACCAAATGCTGTCATGGGAGCTTCGCTCTTGTGACCACATCGAAGGCTAATTGCTTCCTGAGGGCCCTACCTCCAATTATCGTCACATTGGGGATTAGGGCTTTAACATGTGGATTTGGAGGCGGGGACACACAAACATTAAATTCATAGCACTGCGGAGCTAGGAGGTGTCATGTGCCAACCCAGAGATGAAGGTGGCTTGAGCCAGGTGTTAGCAGTAAAGTGAGAAGTGGTCACATCTGGATGTATTTTAAAGGCAGAGGCAGTAAAACTGGCCGGTGACTTGCTATGTGTTATGAGACGAAAAGAAGAGTCAAGGATGACTCCCAACCCTTTTGGCCCAAGCAAGTAGAAAACGAATTGCCATTATTGATTTAGAAAAGCCAGCTCGTGGTCAAGTGGCCAAACTGGCCTCCCTGCTTGCCTTATTGTGCCACAGTGAGGCCAATAAAGTCTTTCTAAGATGCAAATCTTAGCTTCTTACTGCTTCTTTCCTTTGGTTCAGGTTAGATGGATGGATGAATGGATGCATGCACATATACCTAGGCAGCTTCCGGACCCCTCTCAGTGTAAACTGTTCCGTGGCTTCGACATTTCCCACCAGTCTCTGCTGATCTAGGCTCGAATTGATTGACTGACAGGGTTTTCCCACTCAGGCCTGCTTTGTTGACTGTATTCTTCTCCTTGTATGGAGCCTTAAGCATCTGTAAGACAGTAAAGTGGATTTAGTCTTTCTCTCTGCTGCTCTGAACGAGCCTTTTCTACTAAACAAGAATGTCTACATGTCTTCAGTGTTCTTTCAGTGTTTATTTGTTATTTTAGGTAAGCTGTTTGACTATGGAAAATACTATGTAAATTATATATGTGTGTTTGATTCATAACAATCCTTTTCTACTATCACTGTTGTGTCTTCCCTAAATTATTGCTTCTGCCATCATGTCTCTCCAACTCAGCCTTACTAATTCAGAGTCAGATGTAACGGGTGCACTGAGGGGAAAAAAAATGGCCCAAAGGAAAGAACAGATTAAAGCTTCAGAACTAACCGACCAAGAGATAGACAACCTATCAGATGCAAAGTTTAAAAGACTGGTAATCAGGATGCTCACAGAATTTGATGAAAAATTATCGCAATTACTTGAACAAATGAGGAGAGATCTGCAGGGAACCAACAAGGATAAGAAAGAAACTGGGACTCAGATCAACGGAGTGGACCAGCAGAAAGAAAAAAACATCCAACCAGAAAAGAATGAAGAAACAAGAATTCAAAAAATGGAAGAGGGGCTCAGAAACCTCCAGAACATCTGTAAACAGCCCAACATACGGATCATAGGGCTGCCAGAAGGAGAAGAGGAAGACCAAGGGATTGAAAACTTATTTGAACACATAATGATGGAGAACTTCCCCAAGCTGGTGAAGGAAATAGACTTTCAGGAAGTCCAGGAAGCTCAGAGAGTCCCAAAGAAGTTAGACCCAAAGAGGAACACACCAAGACACATCATAATTACATTATACAAGATTAAAAATAAGGAAAGAATCCTAGAAGCAGCAAGAGAAAAGGAGGCAGTTACCTATAAAGGAATTCCCATAAGACTGTCAGCTGATTTCTCAAAAGAGACCTTGCAGGCAAGAAGGGACTGGAGAGAAGTATTCCAAGTCATGAAAGGCAAGGACCTGCATCCAAAAATACTCTATCCAGCAAAGCTATCATTTAGAATGGAAGGGCAGATAAAGTGCTTCTCAGATAAGGCCAAGTTCAAGAAGTTCATCATCACCCAGCTTTTATTGTATGAAATGTTAAAGGGATTTATATAAGGTATGGAGGCATATCAACAGGGGAGTGGTAGGGGGAGGGGGAGGGAAAGGGGCACAGAATAAGTAGCATAAATGGGAGGTAGAAAACAGACAGGGGGAGGTTGAGAATAGTGTAGGAAATGCAGAAGCAAAGGACTTATGTGTATGACCTATGGACAAAACTAAAGGGTGGGGAAAGGGGGGGTAATGGGGCAGAGGGGAAGAAAGGGGGGGAAATGGGACAACTGTAGTAGCATAATCAATAAACTAGAAAAATGTGTTGAGAGCCTGCTCAGCACACCCTAAGTGAGGAGGAAAGGGATTAAGGAAGACTTCGTGGGGATGGCATCTGAGCCAGTCAAGAAGGATTGAGATGTATAGACAAGGGACGAAAGGACGTTCCGAAAGGAAAACAGTGAGAAAAGGTTTGGAGTACACATCAGGAAGTGGATTGATCAAGCTTGGCCGCAGCTTTAGGTACTTGAAGAGAATTCACAGCAAGATGGCTGGAAAGGTCAAGTTTAGAGTCCGAGAGCAGAGAATCTATAGCAGTCGTTCTCAAATGTAAGCATGTGTCAGAGTCGCCAGGAGGGTTGGTTAAACACTGTTTGCAGACCGTGTCCCCACGACTGTTGGATTCGGTAAGTGTGGGGCAGGACAGAAGAATGTGCATCTCTTAACAGTTTAGAGGTGACACTGCAGTGCAGGTCCAGGGACCACACCTTAAGAACCATTGTATTGAAGGTCATGCTGATTTAGACATTTTCATCAGCCAAAGTAGGTGTTGTTATATAGAGATGTGATTAAAAAACTTGTTATTTTAAAAAGCCCTTTAGGAATATTCATGTATGAAATATATATGGGTATATTTTGCTCTGTTTTTATTGTGCGTTTTACTCTTGGTTTTGAATCATTCTTTACAGAAACAAGGCCCAGGCACCTCTTTATAAGCTTGAGTCACTTTGCATCACTGTGTAAAACTTTTCCACATTCCTGTAACCTTTGGCATAAAAGAATTTGGCTTGAGATCCTTGATTATTCAGCTCCTTATTCAAGGTATTTTTTTTCTCTAACCTAGGTAGGGTTCAGAGTATTTGTTTCTACCGATCTTATTGCCTAGAAGGTTTTGATTCCAGTGAGAAGTGATTTATTTTATTAACTTTTCCTCATAGCTTCAATTCTTGGGCCCCGTTATCATCTTTATTGCCTCATGCCTCATTTTCCCTGAGGCATTTAGATCTCTGCCCAGATAGGAGGATTAATACTGAAATAATGGAAACCAAAGACAGACTTATCGTCCAGCTGCTGTCACATGCTCTCTCCTTGACTTCTAAGGCTCTCAGTAAGCTGACCCTACACAGCTTATCTCAGTCGAATCCCTGCTTGTTCCCTAAATGCCATACTTATTTATACCTGGTGCCCTTACTCCTGCTTGTCCCATACCCCACATGTCACTGCTCATTCCTGTGCATCTCCAAATGGTCCACCTCATCCAGGGAGCCCTCCTTGATCACAGTGGCCCCATGGTTCTCCCTTCTCCCCACTCCTTTTTCTGCTGCAATATGGCCCTGCCCTTTGATCATTTTGTTTGTGTTGCTTTGCTCTCCCCCACTTCACTGGAAGCTCCTGGAGGGTGGCCCTGTGTCCGTGCATCTCTTTGTCTCCACTTTGCCTCCCGTGTACTGTCCTGGGCCACTCCTGATGCGGGACACTTCTGCAGCAGGTTCCACCTGGGAGTTCCTCAGTGAGCTTCACACAGGTGCAGATAAGCACACTTTATTCATACATGGTGAGAATCTGAGATACAGAATCAGCACACTCGGTGTGTTCCCTTGTTTCTACCCACCTTACTTAGTCATTCTTAAATGAGACTAACAGTCCCACACTTACTTTGGAGGACATTAACATGAAGATTATGTAGCATGAATAACACTCAGGAAGTCCTGGGTAGCAAATTGGCCGCCGCTGGGGACAGATACAGCCCAACAGACACATTTTATTTGTCTAGAGGGTAGTTTTTTTTCTTTTTTATTTATTTATTTATTGTTTGTTTGTTTGTTTGCTTTTTGAATTTTGAAGTTGAGCACCCTTAACCTGGAATGCCTCCTTCAGCCCCTGCTGATCCCACTACTTCCTGTTTATTTCTGTCTCACAGTCCCTACAGGCATTTGAGTTTAAGACTTCTGGAATAAGTATTTGCTTGAAGGAAGCAAAGATGATTAATTAAAACAGTTTACAGAATAAGTTGTCACTATTCAGTTGCATATCAAAATGGTGGTTTTTTTGGAAGCAGGTAGCATGCCACCTAAAAAAACTGGATGGTATTACAGTGAAAAAGGACCTGTTTACAAATACATAATATTGAAATTATGTGATATTTTAAGATAACTGGAATTTATAAGGAAAAAAGAGAAAGATTTAAAGAATTATGTACGCTCACTAGGTAGTAATAGAGGAAGAGGATACTTCAAAAATTGAACAAACTAAACAAGGAAAATGAGGGCAGACATAGATGGAGAGCAGGATGATAGTGGGTGAGGGGAGGAGAGGGGTAGAGGGACTGAGCAAAAAGGAAAAAGGACTCATGGACATGGACAACAGTATGGTGATTGCCGGGGGCAGGGGGTCTAAGGGGACTAAATGGTAATGGAAAAATACAGTAAAGATTAAATTTATTTTTTTATTTTATTTTTTTTTAAAGATTTTATTTATTTATTTTTAGAGAGGAGCAGGGAGGGAGAGAGAGAAACATCGATACGTGAAAGATACATCTACTGGTTGCTTCTCTCATGCTCCCAACTGGGGACCTGGCTCACAACCCAGGCACATGCCCTGACTGGGAATCGAACCAGCAACCTCTCAGTTTGCAGGCCAGCACTCAATCCACTGAGCCACACCAGCCAGGGCATAAAGATTAAATTTAAAAAGCGCAATACAAATACATCTATAGACTATATGTGTCAGGCACTTTTTGTTCTAGGTACTTAAAATTACCTTCTTTAAGAAAATGTTACCCTTTGCAGCAGCATGGATGGACCTGGAGAACATTATGAGAAGTAAAATAAGTCAGAGAAAGACAAATGCCATATGATTTCACTCATATGTGGTATCTAATGAACAAACTGAACTAACAAGCAAAATAGAGACAGACGTATAGACAGAGAGCAGGGCAACAGCTGTCGGGTGGGAAGAGGGAGGTAGAGGGGGAGGGACTGAGCAAAAAGCAGAACAGACTCGTGGACAGCAGTGTGGTGAGTGCCGGGGTGGGGCAGGGGTGGGTGGAGGAGGAAGGAAGGTATAGGGGGAATAAATGATGATGGAAAAAAATAAAATAAACCAAGTGTTTGAGATAAAAAATATAAATGAATATCAATAGTAAAAAAGAAAAAAGAAATTAAAAACTAGAAGAAAGGGGGTTGGAGAAAGGGTGTGCATCTAAATGTAGGCTTTTTTTCCTCTGTTTTAGCATTTTATATGCATTTTCTGCTATGGGATTCCGCCCCCATCCACGTCCATACACAACTCTGTGCAGTTGGGTTTGTTTATTTATTTTTTTTTTTTTGGCCAACTTCTAGGTAGAGTTTATTTTTTTAACTGATATTGGAGTAGCTTCCTGAGATTTAGGGAGGAAGGTTTGGGACTAGCACGGAAATGTAAGAAGGGAAAAGGCACTCTTTTTTTCAGCTGCAATATGTTGCCAGTGATGTGAATGTATTATTAAAGTTGTCACATTTCAATTAGGAAGCAGTGTGGAAAAAGAATTTCCATATAACCTTATAAATTGTGTTCTTCACAAAATAAAAATGTAATGGTTTCCTTTAACGGTAATACCCAACTTCCTACGAAAGACCACGAAATGCACACACTGGGCGGAGTGTTGAGGCGCAGCTGCGGATCCTCGGCTTTTGTCCGGGCTGCCCAGGACCACTGGGGTCAGGCCGTCGGTATCCCACGCGTAAGGGCTGCTAGGTTCTCCTGGCCAAACCTAACGTTCTTCAGTCTTTGGATTCTCAGTCGAGGTCATTGAGACATAATATGTCTTCTGCCTCTTCTTTGTCAAGCAGCTCTGAGCAGCTTTCCCATAAATAAATAAGCAAATAAAGGAGTCTTACTTTTTTTTTATACAATGTATTGTCCCACAACATATCATTATCCTGCTCCTTATGAAAGACATAAAAAAATATTCAGAAGATCAAATGAAGCCTTTTTATGTCTTTCCTTCAAATTTCCTTTGTGTGGTGGTTTAAAAAAATAGTTGTCATTGTATTAGGTATACATTTTTTCAGTTTCACAGAACATAACATGCATGTTCATTACCTAATATTCATCATGATCGTTCTATGACTGTGGAACTTTTCTTTCAGTGGTGTTTGTTTAATTATTTTATTATTCCCCTTTCATCGGACTTCTAAATTGTCTCTGATTTTTCTCTGACCATAACACTGAGATGCATATTTCTGTGGAGAAAGCTTTTTTTTTTGCAATATTTAGAATTAGTTTCCTGAGATACAAGAAAGTGTAACTGGGTATAAACAATTTGCTTAATTCTCTTAATGGCTTGACTGTTCATCCAGAGTATAACAAAACCTGGCTCTGAAGAAATTTGAAATAAATGAGCTTAAAATCCTATTTTATTGAAGTTAAGCATTGCAGTGGTGTGTGTATTGAGTTGTTTTTGTTTCGTATTTTTTTTTAATAGGCTTATTATGCCCGTGATGCTCTGGCTAAAAACCTCTACAGCAGGTTGTTTTCGTGGTTGGTAAATCGAATCAATGAAAGCATTAAGGTAACTGGACCTCCATATCCCAATAAATCAGTTGTAATAAATGGTATTCAGAGTATAAAGATTAAACTAAAAGATGTTTAAATTTAATAATCAGATTATTGGTTACCACTTATAAAGATTGTTCCTGGAAAGAATTTGCCTTGCAAAGGATTGAAATTTGTTGGGGGTTCTATTTTGTTTTGTTCTGTAATAAGAAATCTTTGCAGTTACTCTGAGACTCAGCATCCCAAGTGCTGGTGGCGGCTCATCTGCTCACTAGTTGTACACACTGCCTAGAAGGTCTCTTGACCTCTCGAGCTACTAAAGTTCTTCAGTAAAATGAGGGTAGTGGGCTAGGTGGTTCTGAAAGACTCTACCTGTTATAAGAGTCAGTGATCGTTTTTTATAATTGAGCATTGCTGATGTCTTCTTTAAGTAAGTCACCTAGTATTAAAATTTCTGAAAGATTCCACACCAATATCTTACCTCCTATATATATATTTTTTAAGATTTTATTTTTTTATTTATTTTCAGAGAGAGGAGAAGGGAGGGAGAAAGAGCAATGTATGGTTGACTCTCACGTGGCCCTCACTGGGGACCTGGCCTGCAACCCAGGCATGTGCCCCGACTGGGAATCGAACCGGGACCCTCTGGTTCCCAGCCCGCACTCAATCCACTGAGCTACACCAGCCGGGCCTCCTATATTTTTTAAAAATCTAATTTACAGCTATTCTAGTTATAGAACACAGTTAACTTATAATATATGTTTATGTTCTTTCATATGCTTTTAGTGTATTTTTCATGCCTAAATTTAACCCATCCATTTGAAACTTTTGTAGGCCCAGACAAAAGTGAGAAAGAAGGTCATGGGTGTTTTGGACATTTATGGTTTTGAAATTTTTGAGGTAAGCTTTTTCTATTTTTTTTTTTTGTGTTATCTTTATTAATGTAGAACAGTTAGAAATTAAATATTCTATAGACAGTGTTTAGTGTAATTAATGTAACTTTGAATCTATGGATTACCTCTGTGCTGATGTACCAAAATGTATGTGTGTTCAAATGCATTTTGTGTGCTAAGAGTCAGTGTTTTGGAGACACTGCTGTTTAAACAGAACTTCTTGTATTTGTACTTGACTTTTGAAATTGCAAAAATCAAAATTCTTACTGGGAAATTTTCAGCAAGGTATATGGACGTTATGCCTGCAGTCATTCATTTATTTGTAGGTTCTTTGGGAAGTGAGGCAAGATGGTGCTGTGAAAAAAAGCCCGGATTGGGACCCCTGAGTACTGGCCATAGCCTGGCGAGCCGGTCACTTCGTCTCTGTGGGTGCCACACAAGAGAGGGTCAGCCTTATATGGCTTATTGGGTCTCATCCAGCTGTGATCTTACAGCGTGAATTCTGCCACAAAGGTCGAAACCATATCTGCTGGAAGTTTGTTACGAATGTTTTAAAAAGACTCCATGCTTACTACAAATTAAATATTTAAACATATTGTATTTGAATTTCCTGTTTACCCCCTTGTTGAATTTGACTTTGAGAAGATATCTTAGGACTTTTTGAACTCTTATTCTCACTTTTAGGAGTGGCATTTTAGAGTGGCTCAGGAAAATCCCAAGAAGATCAGCTTCTCCTTTTCTAAGTCTCCCCCACACATAATGATTCGTGAATTCCTGTAAATAACCAGGCCCTGCCCAGAATGACCGCCCAAAGATTTTACATGTTCCAGATGATCAGGTTCACAGAATCACAGAAAAAACAATAAAACCATTCCCTGCAGCTAAACCAGGGCTTTCTAGCAAATGCCTTTTTCTAATAGCATTCATTTTTGTGGTAGTGCATCCTCTGTACTTAACAGCTAGTAGTAAATAATTATTTAGGGCCGACTCTATACAAGCACTGTGGTGAGTGTTCAGTGTATTGTCTGATGCAGTTTTCACAGCAGACTTGGCTGCTATTGACTCCCATTTTAGAGATGACGAAGTGAGCTTCTGAAGGTCAAGTAACTCATGGCTGCCAAGTCGTAGACCCAGGACCTAAACCCCAGGCCTCCTAATAAAACAGTCAAAGGTCTCCCACAGGTCTTTTCCGTTACTTTTCTCCCCAAACTCACAGGCTGCTCAATATCTGGAAATAAAGGGGGGAAATCCAGATGTTGTGATAACTCTCTGGCTCCCGCCAATTCTGCGCCATTGTCATCACTGCAAGAGCCTGGCCAGCACGGGCGCCTTCCCCGAGTCCATCTGTGTGCTGGTGGCCGAGGGTGGCACGTTTGTGCCCTGCACTGCCTGCTGTCACCCGCGCTGCGTCCGCAGCGTCTGCTCCTTGTGGCACCCCTTCAGCAGAGTCTGCAAAGGGACGCTTCTGGTCCTTTGGTGAGAGAGAAGAATGGGAGGTTTGTGAGCCTACAGAATTACTTGAATATACTCAGAAATCACTGTGCTGAAACTCATTTCTTTCTAGAAAGACCTCAGGTTACTGTCACCAAGCGGGCAGTATATCAAAGCCATTATTTGCAGTTGGCAGGGAAAAGATTTCTCACCTGGCACACTGCTGATTTAAATTTCGATGGTTCCATGAATAGGGCAAAAGCAGAGATCTCACTAGAAACTTAAAAGAAAGGTATATCCAGTGATCTTTCTAACAAAGTAACTGATTTTATTTTGTTTTCATTTTGCCAGAAATAAAAAGGATCAGACTTGTTGATCCTTAAGCTAATGGGCACGTGATTGATGTCATGGCACAATGCGTGAAATTTTTTTTATAGTAAAATAGGATTCTGATGGGACATTGGCTTGGATTCATCTTCCATTGTGGCTGAGCTCTAGTAAGGGCAAAGAGTTATAGCTCATGAGCAGCTCTGCCCATGGGTACACGAGGGAGTCATTTCTCAACCGTTTATTTAGTACCTACTAGGAACCAGATTCCAGTGGTGAACAAGACAGAAGTGGTCCTTGCCTGCGTGGGGCTTATTACTCTCTTGGCCCAAGACGGTGGGTCTGTTGCTGGCTGAGGACGCATCCTATCTGGTGGAGAATCCAATCAGGAAGCGGGGTTACTTTTTAAAAGTGTGTTTGCTACAGACCTAATGAGAACAGAACTTGGATGTTCTGGGTGGAAACATCCTGTAACCTGGCACTGAACACACTGCTCTTTAGCAATCTAAGAATATTTTTCACTTACAGTTAATTCAAGTTTCTCTCCAAGCCCATTTTCCTGAACACAGTTGACTTCAGCAAGTTGTATTAGTGTTTTTCTCACTTTGGTAGCACTAGGGACTTTAGTTGATAAAAAATGCCTATTTCTAAATGGTCTTCCTCCTTTCTTCAGAGGATTACTTCAGTTCAGTAGTTCTCAAACTTAGCTGCACGTTGGAAGCACCTGGGAGGTGGGGGAGGCGGCTTTTGAGAATTCAGGTGTCCAGGCTGCACCCCAGACCAGCTAGCCAGACTGTCTGGGTGCAGGGCCCAGCGGCAGTGTCGGGGAGCTCCCAGCTGATTCCCGTGTGCGGAGTTGAGGCCAGCTGCTCGTGTAAACAGGAGTCTCCAGAGTGCACCGTGAATTCCAGACCAATGTGGTGTTCTTGCAGGTTGACCTCTGCACTAAATGCCCTTGTACAATGTCCAGCCTCCCCTACAGCTCATCTCACCTAAACCTAATCTGTGTATGTGTACTATTCCTAAAACCAGACAGGGCACATTTTTATTCTTTTTAAACAGGAATTTCAGTCAAGGCCAAATCTAACCAGTTACATGTTTATAAGAATCTTATCATGACCATAAAATCACTAGAAGTTAATTTCTTTCTCCTCGCAGTAAATGTTTTGATTTTTTTCCAGTTCCTTGAGAGAATTAACATTTGTTTTTCATTATAATTAATTGTTCTCTTTATTTGCCTGTCTAAATCTTCTCAGATTAATCTTCCAAACATCTTGCTTTTTAAAATTTTATTACTTATTTTATAAGTAAATTTAGTTTGGGGGAAGTCAGAATAAAGATTTGGTTGGGCATTTTTTAAGTGCCCTTTGATACAGAATTAGAAAGACTTTTTTCTTGTAATGTATTCACATACATACTCCAGATGCCATCCTACATTTTCCTGGATGCTCAGCAAAGTTAGAACACATGAACGTCAGGAAGCCCATGGGGTTGAACACTAGGAAGCCAGATAATTTAAGGAGTTTTAAAATACCACAAACTCAAGGGCAAGGGTTCCGAGTATGACTTAGGAGGGAGTGCTCAGAATCCATTTCAATGCTAAAATGGAAATATCTATGATCTTTGTCTACCAGAGTGGAATAAACTGGTATAGAGAAAATTCTGCCTTTTATCAGTGAAAATTGTCTGCAAGAACGAAAGGTTCTGTAGTTTAGAACACCCTGGACATCACTTTAAAAACTGGACAGTAAAGGTCCAGAAAAGCTGTTTTTCTAATTCTGCCTCATGGCCTTGCTGACAGTTCCCACGAACACGGTTTTCAGCTGAGCTGGTGGAAACCTTTCATTCACTGTGGTCCTTCTCTGAACAGAAGAGGGAAACTGATGCGTTCAACCACGGGGTGATGACACATGATTTGACCGCAAACATTCCAGTGCCAGCAAATGAATAGCTCGGCCTTGCTGGCCGCATGTGATCTGAGGTCAGTTTGGAAAACAGATTAGTGGAGTATTGACACCAAACATAAGGTGAAGTGAATTGAAATTCACAGAGGAGAACAGTCGAGCTATTAACCCTGGTAGAACATAAAAGCCCAGTTTTGCCAAGGGAGCAAATGATAATCCAGGCGCTCCCACTTTTTTCTGCACAATTAAGTGTTTAGAAAGAACATCCAAACTGAATGTTCTTATAACCGAACCCATGTTCTTGTAACTAAAACTATGGCCTTTGATCTATGAGAAATATTTATAGCATCTCTGTAAAATAACAAATACTATTCTTTAAAATAATGAAATTAAATTCAAAGCAATGTTGAGCAATCTAACTTGATTCAACTTTTTTCTAAGTACTTGTCTGATAGATATTAAAATGGACAGGTAGTTTAATGGGGAAATTAATTAATTTTTCATGTCCTGTAGATCAAAGTAGGTTGGCAGTGGCCGAATATTTCACCCCTCACACCGTCGAGTTAGTTCCCACAGACAAAGTGCTAGTCCTTTTGAATCAGGCGTCCCTTTTTCGTTTGCTCTTAGGACCTCACTGAAAGTGTCCGTGCACAGTAAGGACGGGATAGGCTGCAGGCGGTGACGGTTCCAAGTGAAACAGCCTCAGCGTGGGGCAACGTGTAACCTGGGAAGTTCATTTCATGACTGTGGGGTTAATTTCCTAAACTGTTTTAAAAAGAAAATTGATTCTGGTTACAAACAACACCTTCTGTTCCAGTTTTCATTATTACTCTTGCTTTTACTTCTTAAAGCCTATTTTAAAATATTTAAGAAGAGCACTCTAATGCTGTTTTTCTTAAAATTGACCATATTTGAGTATGCACCTGGAAGTAAAATGCTATACTATATTTAAGGGGAAGTTTTCTACAGTGTTAGCCAGTCATTCAATTTTGTAAATGTCTAAAAAGGACAGTATGTATTAAATCTTTGCCCAGACCAACAGCACATTTTAAAGCAGTAATACAGCCCAGCTCCTCCAAAACAGTGATATTACATTCAAAGTTTTATCGCTTTTATATAAATGTACTTTTATTACACAAGAGACTTCATTGTTCGTGAAATATAGAACCCCTGCCTAACTTGATATATCCAAAATTTGACCTCACATGAGAGTGTTGAACTGTAAGAAATATCAATTAAACATGTAATTAATAGTACTTTTTGCTTGAATAAGTCTTGGTCTTTGTGTTTGAACTGCTCTCCCGTTTCCTACCCGTCATGTTCAGTTGCAAGATCCTTCCAGTCCCAATAACAGACGTGGCAGAGCTGTCTCCTTTATTTTACAGCTTCCTTTCAGTATTTATTGTTTTTAAGAAAGACAAGATTTAAATATCTGCCTTAAATAGTATCAGATATCATAGGCTCCTCTGTTACTGAGAACATAGAAATGTAGTAACAGGCTGATATTTTTGATCCATCTTTAAAAATTATTCCCAGTGGAAAGTTTATAACCAGTCCTTGTGAGTGTAAACTTAGTTATGAACTCTCCTGGGAGTGTGATTTTCTGTTTCTTTAATGTTGAAAGGGTGGACTCGGACTCCAGAATTCTTGAAAGAAGCCCTAGAGTTTAAAATTTTGTTGTACTACATATTTCTGAAGATTACCACCATCACCTGCTCCTGGTAAATCCAGTGTAAAACAGAGTGCGACCCCAGTGACCTTGCTGTTCCCTGTGTTTCCTGGGGCCATCTAGTGGGAGTGGGGTTCTTTCTCAGCTTCTTTCAAGGGGCTTGTATAATGGAAACTTCTGGATATAGTTGTTTGAAGGCGTTCCCACCAGTTTTAGTTTTATCGCTCAATCTTTAGGGATAAATGTGGGTTAACAGTGGAGAAAAATTCCATGCATGGCGCATGGGTAGGAAACTAGAGAGAGAGAGGAGTTGAGTCATCCATGGGAGTGAGCTCCTGCCCACTTCCTCCTGGGAGGCTTTGATTCATGAGACTGACTGACGTGTGATGGAATGCCCACCCAGCGCAGGGGTTGCGGGCCACCCCCACAGTTCTTAAAAACACAAATGTTTCCCAATATCAAGTTGCTTTGAAGCCATCCTATTCTTGTGACCCAGTTTCGCTGCTTTTTAAAAAGGAATACCTGAGGATATTTAATGCCTGTGTAGATGAAGAACTGCATTAGACCTGCACAAGTTTCCACTACAGAAACTATTACCAGGCTGTTCCTTAGTTTTCTGCCAATTATAAATTTTTACAAGTTATTTTTAAGGATTTATGAAGTCTCCTTGACACCCCCCTCAAATTTGGACAATGTCAACAACTTAAACTTAGGATCACAAGAAATTTGATTGCCTTCATTTTCAGCAATAATGGTTGCCCTGGCGCTTCATGGCATGTTTTAGAGGCTGTGAGGTATGTTTGCCACAGATGCGGAGATATTTCTCTGGGGAAGTGCCGTAAGCTGGTTTCTGCCTTGATGATTGTGCTGTTCTCTTTTTGTTTTTATTCTTTAAGCAAGAGGATACGGTCAGAGAGTCACGTTTTTGTTCTTTGGCCATCTCCAGAACAGCCTCCTCACCGCCCTGGGTGTGTTCGAGGGGGAGACACTCACGGGTGGCACGGGCGGGTCGCCCAGGGGCAGGTCACAGTGGTGGTGGGCAAGGCAGGGTGCTCTGCATCTTGCCGAACCTCTTCACTCTTTTCGTGACCTGCCAACTGCCTTCATTCCTGATTCTCTGGGTGGATGTGTCACACATAGTTTATTTTCTCTGGTAATAAGCTTTAGATTCTGAAGCCTTAGGACTTCAAGCAAGTCACATGGTGTCATTGTTTTAATCAAATCGTTTTTATCCTGAAGAGGTCTTACCCAGCAGAGCCACAATTCAGACACCGAATGTAGGTATTGTGGTCTTGTCTTTGGAATTGATGAGACATGTGTCTTGACTCAAAGTGTTATACCAATCAGAAATGTTGCCTAAATGGTGAAATCTTTCATTTGTACCTGTGAATAACAATTAAGAAGTGTTTACTCTTAGCAGTTTATTACAAATTAAGAACTGACTGCATTTTGTGTAATCTGTCCCCTTTTGCACCAGAGTGCAGTAAGTATGAACTGTTTGCAGTGATGGTCTGTTGCATGCTCCTGTGTTCCTAGCTTTTCCAGCTGTGTGAATTTTCAGTAAATGGCCATTGGTTAACTGTGTGGATACAAAACATAGAGTTCATACAGGAATTTTTTTAGATTTAGCTTAGCTCTAACTTGCTCTTTAAGTTGTGTTGTAATTGTGAAGCTTTGCCGCTGGTTTCTAATCTGCTTGTGCGTATTTCATAGTCCTGTTCCTGCAGTGTACTTTAAGCTGTTCATCACCACTTAGTGTGTCTAAGACACTTAGCTGCCCCCCCTTCCTTCTTCTCATTAGTTACCATTTGAAGATTTAGCATATTTTTTAAAAAAATAGCTCCATGGGCACAGACTTATTAAATTACTAGAAAGGATTTATTTTATGAATTTGTTTTCTTAAAAAAGCCTGCTCATATAAACCATTAATATTTTAATTATAATTTTTTTGTTTGTGGAGGTAACATTAATAAGGATATGTTTTACCAAGTCAAGAAAACCAGACTTTCTCATATATGAAATGTCCTTATACTAAATGTAATAGTAATACTAATCATAATCATAAGGCACCTCTACCAGATTGACTTCGGCTTCTAATCAAAATTGTTAATCTCTGAGGATTAGAGCCATGGTTTTTAAAATTTTTATATGAAACTGAATACTGAGGAATGCCTTTGTGTCTAATACTACATTTGTTATATTTGCTAAAAGTATTGAACACAAATGTGTGACCTTTAGTAAGAACCTTCAGGATTTAAAAAGAAAAACAACTTTATCCTTGACTACATTTCATATTAAAAGATCAGTCAGTGAGCCCTGTTAGGGTGTTTCAGCTGGTTGGAGCATTGTCCAGTACAGCAAAAGGTTGTGGGTTCGATCCCCAGTCGGGTGTGCATACGTGGGACAACTGATCAATATTTCTCTCCCACATTAATATGTATATGTCTCTCTCTACCCTTACCCCTTTTTCTTTCTCTGAAATTAATGAACATATCTTTGGGTGAGGGTTAAAAAAAATAGGTCCGTGATAGTGTATGTGTGTCATTTATGGTTTAGGGTAAAAATTTCCCTCTGATTAATTGGTTCATCACTGATGATTAAAAGTCCTTAACTGACTTCCAGGAAAGAATGTGGTCAGATGCCACTTTGTAAGTATCGTTTTCAAACTTGTCCTAGGTAGGACTAAAGTTGATTTGGAAAGATCAAGTTTCAAAAAACTCGACGACATCTTCGCATTTATTGTTTATGGGGAGATTTGAAGGGCAGTAGTTCTGTGTGTTCCCGGGGCAGGGTGAGCTTCAGTTCTGCTGTAGGGTGCACGCCCTCCTCGCCCATTCCGTGGTCCAGCACTGGGCTAAGGGAGCAGTCAGGCTTGGTGGTGGTGGGGTCATACCACCCCCTGCTCCCAATGCCACCCTCTCTCTCTCCGCAAAGAGGAGGGATAAAGTTGAAAATAACTGGTTTTATTACCAGCTCTGCCTCTTCCTGGACCATGCGGTTTTTGGTGAAATGTGTTCATTCAGCAGACGTGCATTTTGTGCCCTCTGTATGCACAGCAGTACAGTAAGCCCTGTGGATTGTTCAGAAATGATTTAGGCTTGGATCCTCCATCAGATTTCATAGGAGATGACTATAATATAAAGGAGAAACTACTTTATTTATTACTCATGAGAATCATGAGTAATAAGTATGTGAGCCTTCTGAGAAGAGATTGTTTCTAACTAGGGAGACGATTTGATGTGCGGATTCCTGCAAGTCTCTGTTCTGTAGGCACATCATTCATTCACGGGCGCATCAAATACATGTTGAGTACTTACAGGGTGTGAGGTACTAGGCATACATTGGTGAGCAAGAGGCGTATAGTCAACCTTTGCCGTTAGAAATGTACAGTCTACTGAGACAGATAAATATGAAACTAATCAATTCAAGGCGTGGGGATAAGAGATCAGGTCAGGAAGGCTTTGAGCTCCAAAGATACACCTGAGAATGAAGATTGAGAACCTGGGTGATAAAGATTATAAGTGTTTTTTTTTTCCTTCTGAACCTTCAGGGGAAAATGTATTTATTTATTTATTTTTTACCATGTGTAGGGTGCTTCTTTGTCAACTAAAAATCTTCATCCTTCAAAGACTGCGTACCTTGTGCATACTTCCTGCGTTCACATCCCTCGTGAAGCATTCCTTGAGTGCCTTGGCTTGTGAGCCTCTGTCCCGGGAGCTGTGTGCTGTGCTCCAGTTAAATTGGAGGGAGCATGTGTGCCGTCTCCCCCAGATTGAGATGTCAGATGTCACTATTATGGGAGAGCTAATGGTGTGGTCCATTTTTTTCCATACAGGACAACAGCTTTGAGCAGTTCATTATTAATTATTGTAATGAAAAGCTGCAACAGATCTTCATTGAACTGACTCTTAAAGAAGAGCAGGAGGAATATATACGGGAGGTAATGTTGAAATATAGTTTTTAAAATGTTCTTTTTTTTACTCAAAATATAGATTCAGGATTCAGAAGACTGTATAAACATGGTTCTAAAATCAGATTTATCTAAGTTTAGCTATATTGTGTCTTTTGAACCTTTGGTATGACATCTAAGCTAACTAGGATTTTCTTCGCTGCTGTGCTGCTAGTGCCTGGAACAACGTGTGACACATAGTGGGCACTGAGCGAATGTCAGTTTAGCCACTGGAGTCACACTAAATTTTAATGCAGTGATTTGAAATGATACTGTGTTAGCACAGTCTGCAGTGAGGGGACGAACGACTCTGGAGCATCCAAAAAGGGCATGCTACATGGCAGTGAAACGGAGCAAACAGTTGATACGTGTGAATGACTCTCATGCATATGTCAAGTGAAAGAAGCCAGACTCCAAAGGCTACCTGTTGGATGATTCTGTTGATAGTTGTTCTAGACAAGGCAAAGCTACAGAGGCCCGGTGATACAGACAGAGGCCACTGTTGCCAGGGGCAGGGCCATGAGAGAGTGTGACTGCGGAAGGGTAGAATGAGGACATTTGGGGGCTGATGGTGTGGTAGTTACATGGCACTACGCATTTGCCAAAGCTTTGAGAACTGTATACCAAAACAGTCGCCATTGCTGTTCAATACTGAAAAGCATTGATTTTCTAAAAATTTATTAAAAAATGGGTTACATTTGTTGAGTGCTTACTATATGCCAGGTAGTTACTGGTGCTACCTATGGACTGCCTCACTTAATATAATTTAAAAATAGGAAGTCCCTTTACGAAGTCCTTTTATCCTTAATTGTAAAACACATACTTGGTTTTCACTCTTTCATTTTTTTTAAATAGTCAGTCATTATCTAAGTGTAAAATGATCTATTTCAAAAAAGAGGCGATTATTGTATTTTTGTTTCCTTTTCACTTATTTGCCTTAATAGTTTAGTAATGATATTATGTATTTTTCATTTTTATAGTGTCATTTTAAGTCATTAAAGACACTGAATTCTCTCTCTCTTTTTTTTTTTTTTTGGTTTCTCAATATAGATTTTTCTAATGTGATTGTTATCCCCAGTGACTTAGTAAAATAACCCATTTACTTGAAAGCTAAATCATAAATATTTTATTTTTCTTTTAGAATGGTCGTAATGCTTTAGAAACTCTTATACTTGTCTGACACCTTTCGGTAACATAAACATCCTAAAAGCCAGATTAATTCTCTTCCTGTCTTCTCATCATAAAGAGAATGTCCAAACTTTGATCTGTAACTTAAAACAGTTTATACAGATTGTCTAAAACACTTCTAAGACTATATAGGAATATCCCTAGCTTGATGTATGAATTAACTTTTTTCTTCTTAGAAGAAAAATAAATGTTTACGCTTCTGGGCAGCATGTAAGCAAATACAGAGTGATTCTGTTGGGCCTTGGATTCGGCTTTGTCGCGAGAGGCACCAGAGGGCAGGCCCCGTGCCTTTCCTTAGGTGGGACATGTTTTGGCTTAGCACTGAACTGTTTTTACACGTGAAATGGTTAACTGCCCTACAACATGAGATTGATTCTAAAATTAGTTTTTTCCTTGTGATTACAAATTAAGAACAGAAAAATCTAGGCCGTAGATTCTTGGGATCAAGTTCTGACTTATTTCCTCATAAACATTGTAAACACACAGAAAGTAATATTGACCCAAGGGCCTGTTGAGTGAATGTTTGGCTCAGGGCCAGGGAAATGCATGGGAAATCGCCACAGATGGGAGAGTGGAATGAGAGGCCGTCCCAGAACAGGTCAAGGGTGTTCATGTCAATCAGATCATGTCCGTGGTGGACTCTGCACTTCGAAAGTTTGGGGGACTGGAAGATGACATAGTTGCGGCACTGATTTTATAAAGGAAGTGAAATACAGTAAGATGGGCAAAGGTGGCTTGATTTGATGTCTGGTAGCATTGCAGCGTCATTATATGGAATCTGATTTTGTTCTGTTTTGTTTTTCAGGACATAGAGTGGACTCACATTGACTACTTCAATAATGCCATCATTTGTGACCTAATAGAAAATGTGAGTATTAGGTACAGTTTTCTAAAGAATTTCTAAGTAATATAATTCACTATTTGCAGATGATCTCACTGCCTTCCGTGTTAAGCTTTATTCAGTATTTTCACTATTTTAACACTTTTCTTCAGGAAACTACAGTTCTGGAGACATTGCTATAGCCCTAAGGCATGATACACAGTTCTTGAACACACACCTAGGCAGCTGGACATTTTGATACTTGGCCTGGATCCCCAGTGCCAGGGGTATCATACTCATTTTCTCCAGGGGCTGCATCAGCCTTGCGGTTGCCTTCAAAGGGCTGAATGTCATTTCAGCTCCTTAACAGTTAAGGAGTAGTTACATTTACACAGTCCTAAAATTATTTCGGCCCCTTGAAGGCAACCGCAAGGCTGATGCGGCCCCTGGAGAAAATGAGTTTGACACCCCTGCTGCGCTCATCCCGTTGCCACATCACAGAGCACATTCATGATGTTCACCTACCGAGATGCACACACGCCGCGTCCCGAGACACACCAGCCCTGCCTGTGTGTCCAGAGCCCAGGTCCAGTCCACGGCTCCTGGGAATGTGTGAACACTGGTCAGGGGAGGCTCGGAGCAGCCATAAAGGTTTTTGCCAAATCAAAATATCTATTTCCTTTTGAAAACTCTAGCAACTTCTTAACATACTGTTCCATGGTTATTATCAAAAAGATAATTTTCAGTGAGGATGTGGAGAAAAGGGAACCCCTGTGCAGTGTTGCTGGGAAGGTAAATTGGCCCAGCTGCTATGGAAAACACTATGGAGTTTCCTCAAAAAATCAAAAGTAAAACCATCATATGATCCAGCAGTGCCACTTCTGGGTTTATATGCAAAGGACGTGGAATCAGGATTTTGAAGAGCTCTCTGCACTTCATGTTCACTGCAGCATTATTTGTAATAGACAAGATATGGAGACAGTCTAAGTCTTCATCTACAGATGAGAAGTTAAAGAAGATGTGATATAAATATATGGACATTATTCAGCCGTGAGAAAAGGAAGAAATCCTGCCATTTACAACATGGCCAGACCTTGAGGACATTATGCGAAGTGAGATAAGCCAAAGAGAGAAAGACAGAAATACTGGATGATATCATTAATACTTGGAATCTAAAAAGCCAAACTCATAGACACGGAGTACAGTGGTGGATGCCAGGGCCTAGGGAGGAAATAGGGAATGTGGGTCAAAGGGCGTAAACTTCCAGTTATAAGAGGCTTATGTTCCGCGATGTAATGTACATGTTGACTACAGTTAACGATACTGTGTTATCAAATCAACAAATTACACCTTAAACAATGTTATATGTCAATTATATGTCAGGCTGGAAAAATTTTTATTAAAAATGTTTTTAAAAAATATGCTCTTGAAGGATAAAAAGCTGAGGAGTTGCGTGAAGTAGGATGCCGAGTGGCTCGGGTGCAGGGGATATTGTGTGTGCGACCTCGCAGGTGGCCACGGGCCGTGGGGTTTCTCGGGTGACTCAACTATGTGTGTATGAATGGGGAAGGGCTTAGAGTGTGAAAAGTTACTGGACAATTTTTAGTAAGTTTTCTGAATCTAAGATTTTTGTTTTTACATTATCGTTTGTGGTTTATTGTAAATGAATTGATTGCAGAAAACTGATGTGTTTGTGAAAACCTGGAAACTCTCGCTTTAGGCTTAGGATCATTAACAATCCTGGCCTTGATAACAAAGTAATTTGAAACAACGCACAGCGTTTTCTGTCCTACAGTCTTCTCTGTGGGTAGTGGGTGCGGGCTGCGTTTCAGGAGTGTGGTCGCGGGCTCTAAGTGTCCAGCAACCACTTCTACTCATCTTTAACAAGTCCTTTAAGAAATTATGTAAGTCGCAATATTTCTTTTCTCAGTAATTCATGAAAGATATATCTTTGATTAAATTGAACATCAAAGACAACATTCCAAAACATCACTAGTTTTCAATTGACAAGTAAGCTTTGTTTTGAAATTCTGAGCAATGTTAGAACGTGAATACTAATATTCTTCTAAGCAGTTCACAACTCTAGTCTAAAATCCAGAAAACCTGTAGACTTTCTGAACAGTTTTTCTGGTAACATTGTGACTAAGGTAATCTGCTGTGGGAAGTTTAACCTTTAGAAGTCATGACCAGCACGTTTTTCCCTCACAAACATAACATCACTTAATTATTTCTCTGTAGGAAGGGCAGAGAAGTACAGTGGTAGTACACTTAATTTAACTAGATTTTCTCAGCCAAAATTCCCCTTGCACGTGTGATGGAAGAAACTCCTATGAGTTCACGTAGGAGCTTGGGTAGGAACCGGAACTGTTTCCTTCCTGTGTCACCTAACAATAATGTTCACGCTGATGCTGTTATGAATACACTCAATTCCTGAAAGTCCACACCTCCCTGGGGTTTTGTATGGGTTGAATAAATGCTGGTCAGAGGATGTTATGGCCTTGCGAGGAGAAGGGGAGAGCAGCGGGGACTTCCCCTGTCGGAAGTGGGTGGGATCAGTGGTCAGTGGAGTGGATTGTCCTCCTGGAGTGTACACATATGGACATATGGAAGGAGCAGCAAACTTTATGTAGCAATGTAGAAGATTCCTGATTTTTGATTCAGTTTAATGGGGCTGACTACTCTTGGGATAAATATGATCATAGGGTTTGATGCACAACAAATGCTCACTCACGTTTAACATCCGTTTTGAAGTTTTATGTGGAGGCAGCATTTTATTCTAAACAGATATTCTTGAAACACAGCTTGATCGCATTGATTGCTAAAAGCAGCATCGGAATTCACATTTTTTTCCTAGAAAGTAAACTTTGTTTTGAACATGTGGACCATTTGGAAACATCTGACACCAGTTACCTTCTTGAACTGTGAATCAAATAATGGCCTTAGAAAACTGTGCTGTCTGATTTATGACCACATATTATGGAGACTATATTGCCACATTAGTTTCTGACTTTCATCTTTGTTTTTGAGTCTTTGAGGTCTAATTTGCCTTTCTCTAACAATATGAATTCAGTCTTTAGCCAGTGATGGTGGCTAAGGTGACTCTTAAGTCCTGCTCTGTGGGGGGAGCCGTGTGGGGAGGAGGTGAGGCTGACACAGTGTCTTGTGCGCGCGCGCACACACACACACACACACACACACACACCTGGGACACTTGGGAAGAGGGCAGACTTCTGCAACATTTATTATTTGTTTTGTTTCTCTGCTTTTTGTTATAAGCGAATGGAATTTTCTTGTGGCTCAGTTGATTGTGTTTGATGGTATAATCAGGAATAATTGTTAACACAATACCGTGAGGAAGGAAGGAAACCTTTTTTACTTCCTTTCTCCCAGAACACAAACGGAATCCTGGCCATGCTGGACGAGGAGTGCCTGAGGCCTGGCACGGTCACGGACGAGACCTTCTTAGAGAAGCTGAACCAAGTCTGCGCCACCCACCAGCACTTTGAGAGCAGGATGAGCAAGTGCTCTCGCTTCCTCAACGACACGTCCCTGCCTCACAGCTGCTTCAGGATCCAGCACTACGCTGGCAAGGTATGGGGCTGCTGTGAGCGCCCGCCCAGTCGGGCCTGCACTTACTCCCTTGAGGAGACTGAGCCTCAGAGTTGACATTCTGACTGTTGCTAACTTGTGAGGATGAAATGAGCGGCTAAAATAGTAGAAATCGAGGGAGTATATAACATTGCAGTAGCTACTTATGGTGTCAGATGGATGCCAGACTTAGTGGGAGGTCACTTCCTGAGTTATATAGATGGTAACCACTATGCTGTACACCTGAAATTAATGTAATATTGAATGTCAACTGTAATTGAAAAATTAAAAAAAAATTTAAGTAGTAAAATCAGTAAATGTTCAATAGAAATAGGATCTGTACCATGTTGAGCAATATCTTATTAAAGCTCATAGCTGAAAGGAAAACCAGTGACCTTACTCAGTTTGAATGTATTTTAAAAATTGATTTTATTATTTTTCAGCTCTAAACTATCCTATAAAAAAAAGGTCTATCAACACTAATAAAGGGGATTTGCCAGTAAAAATTAAGAGTCTTTGCAGACGCACAAACCATTTAGCCAAAAAAAAAAAAAATTTAGATTTCGAAACAACACTGGAATAAATATTTAAAAAAAAAAACCCACTTATTCATTTGCTTCATATTTGGGGGGATTAATTTTATGTTTTATATATAAACATAATGTTAAAAGCAGTTTGACAATACATTAATTTTTAGAATCCTAAAAGATTATTGATTGCAGTTAATGCCTCCTTATTTATAAATAAGGTTGCGAACTTCAAAGGTTAAAAATTCTTATGTATTTATATTTAGTAAAAATATATAGTCTCTGACTTATCTGTAATTTCAAAATGTTGAAACTTCTTACTTTTTTTTCTTCATTAGCCTATGTTGTTAAAAGATATTTTCTGGTCAATTTTGCTGCTGGCTTGGGATGTCTGTGAAAATTTAGTGCCATCTCTACTTTATTTCTTACCATCTACTCTAAACACACTAGAACTGGCATATCAACTGAAAAATAAAAGTAAAACCTCAAAAATTTGCTCAAACACCAGAAAAAGAAAAAAGAAAGAAAGAAAGAAAATCCTTTGAAAATGTTATGATAACATTTTTGGAGTTTATTCTTGCAGATCCTGAATGGTGATAGAATTTATTTGGAACTCTTCTGTGATTTAGACAGATGGAATTTAAACTTGGAGGCTAATTCAGTATTAGAGTGTGACTAACGTGTTGGGGATTTGATGGAAAAAGGAGAGATGGCAATATCGGTGGCCTTGGAATATTTTTCACAGTTGTTTGATGTTCTGTCACTCAGTGTGTCAGTTGGTAAGTCTCAGGTGTTGCTCACAGGTGCTGTACCAGGTGGAAGGATTTGTGGACAAAAACAATGACCTCCTCTACCGAGACCTGTCCCAAGCCATGTGGAAGGCTGGCCATACCCTCATCAAGTCTTTGTTCCCTGAAGGGAACCCCGCCAAGATCAACCTGAAGAGGCCCCCCACAGCGGGCTCACAGTTCAAGGCCTCTGTGGCCACACTGATGAAAAACCTGCAGACCAAGAATCCCAACTACATTAGGTATTTCTGGCACAAAAATTTCCTGGCAGTTCAAATGTGAAGACACTCGCAAGGAAGGTCATTTTCCTGTTTGCTTAAATCTGAATGTAGCCCAAACGGAGGATAACTACCGTACTTGTGGATCAAATAATACAGTGCCCCTTCCTCCTCCCAAAGAAGGAATTTTAAAAGCAGGGGGAGTGGGGTGGGGGATAGGAATAGATACTTAATGAAATTGGGTTGTTGGCATGGGGTTCTCAACTTTCTGTATTTTTTAAATAAGTGATTTAAATATATCAAATAAAATATTTTTATTTTTAATAAGTTAGAAACAAAACATAAAAACTTTTTGGTTAGGGTTTTGCATAAAACTTTTGTTGGACTCATTTCAAGGTTTTTTCTTTTTCTTTTTTTTATATTAACTTACAGCATTAAAGCAAGTGGGGCTTTAGTGTAACTCTGGTGTTAGGAAATACGTGCTGTGTGCTTTCCTGTGACAGTTACAGGCCCAGAGGAAGTACTGATTTTTAAAACAACCTGAATTTTTCTCAAAGCAATAGAAATAACTCTTAAAAAGCATTTAGTCTCTCTTTCCTGCTTCTCGTGCATCTTAGATCTCAAGTTCAGTAAAGACCAACTAAGAGTAGAGTTACTATTTGTGTATTTGGTGAACTAGGTGATAGAAGGTGTGTGTCTGCCGGGTCCAATTTCACACAGCACACGGACACCCATACGTACCTTCTACGGTTGTCCTTGAAAAGTCAGCTATGAGGAAGCTACCATGGAGAGCGTTTTTATGTTTGGCTTGTTTACCTAATATATTAGTAACAAATGTAAATAGGCAAAATCCCTTGGTTTGATTGCGATCAGGTTATAACATATCAGTTAGGTAAAAATTGTAGTTTCAAAAAAAGATAACGAAGAAACTTATGATCAGTTTCTTTTCTGATTTTCTCAGTCGAGTAGATGTCACTTTAAAAAATGTTTAAAACAATGCTATCTTATTGAAGTATGATTTACATAAAGTGATATGCACAGATCCTAGGTTAGTGGCTCAGTTGTTTTTTCACCAATGTATACAGATTGGTAACCACCACCTAGGTCAAGACAATATTTTGTTACCCCAGAAAGTTCCTTCATTTCCCCTTCGTTTTAGTGGTTTTAATGTGTCTCTACAATATCTTAATAAACTCCAGGGTTGTGAATATATTATTTTTTTTTCTAGAATCTTTATAGTTTCAGATTTCATACTGAGGCCTATATTTTTGCATATTGATATCCTGTTGCTCTGGTACTTTGTATTGAAAAGTAAAAAATCTCTTATTTTTTTCATTCATTTGCCTTAAAGGACTTTATTGAAAATCAACTGAATGTATGTGCAGGAGTGGAGATCCAAACTCACTCATCTGTTCCGTTGATCTGTTTGTCTATCCTTAAGACAAAGAGTGGGAATTATTTTTATAAATGTACAAGGAAAAGCATAAAAAACACCAGGCAAGGTTTAATTGTCCACATATTATATATGTGTGTGGAGTTTATTTGATATAACCATAAATGTCTATCAGTGTATCGATTAGAATACAGAGATTGCTGTAACATGACATTTATTTCTTATATAACTTCTACATAGAAGGAGCCTAGCTAGGGCTTGTAGAACTTTTGTTTCTATCTATGACTGCGCACTTCCCAGGGTGTTTCCTCACCCACGTGGTCCGAGGTGACTCTTCATCACGTTCGTTATGTTCCCTGCCAGCATTTAGCAGAGGAACAAGGGGAGAACAAGTCCTTCCTACTAAGGACACACCCAGAAGTGGCACACAGGACTTCCTCGCTGATCCTAGTGGCCAGAGTTTTGGTCACAGGGCCACACCTACTTAAAAAGGAGGCTGGGAAATGTAGTCTTTCCTTGGGCAGCAAAGTATCCCATTAAAAATGAAGGAAATGTAGGGGTCTAGAAACAACCATGCTTTTAATCTTTCCATTGAGGTGTACATATACATAAAATATGGTAAAGTGCATGAATTTTAATTATACAACTTGTTGAATTTTTACATACATTTATACCTGTACAACCCACCCAGACCAAGGAATAAAACATTTCCATTATCGCAGAAGGTTCTCTTCTGCCCCTTCCCCGTCATTCTCCAACCTTATCCCACCCCAAAAGTAACAGCAGCACTGATTTCTAGTCATGGAGTAATTTTGTTTGAACTTCTAATACAGTTTTGCTTGAACTTCATAGAAATGGAATTATAAAATATGTACTCTTTTATGTCAGATTTCTTTCACTCAACAAAAGGTCAGTGATGCTCACCCATGTTACTGTATTAGGGTTTATTTTTTATTGCTGTATGTGCAGTATATTAATTTTTAGGTTTTGGTAAAATGATTTGAAGTAATTTCAAGGGAAATGACTAAGTTCCCCTAGAAAAATAAATAATTATCTCACCACGAAATAATCACGTATGATACTTAGTAAAACATGGACAGGTGGTTATTGGTAAGAGATAGAACTTAAAACCTAAAATCTTTGTTACCGTTCAGGTGTATCAAACCGAATGATAAAAAGGCAGCACACATCTTCAACGAGGCCCTCGTCTGTCACCAGATCAGGTACCTGGGTCTGTTGGAGAACGTCCGAGTGAGGAGGGCCGGCTACGCCTTCCGGCAGGCCTATGAACCTTGCCTGGAAAGATACAAAATGCTTTGTAAACAAACATGGCCCCATTGGAAAGGACCAGCGAGGTAAGAAATTCATGGATCATATTTAATCATGAAGTTTTAAAGCATACAAATAACATGTTTTTTTCACATGCTCTTAGGCAAAACAATTCTGTGAAAAGTTGGATGTTTTGCACCCGCTTCCGTCAAGACACCATTTTGTGCTAATTCTTAATTAATTATAGAAGTCTCAGTTTCCTTCAAGGTCAAAATGGGGCTCATCAAATCTACATTTGAAACTTTTATGTCAATAGTTTTTAAAATATGCTATGGTAAGATAGCAGGGATTTATAATTGTTAAGTATGCTTGTATAGAATCCTAAAAGGGTACAGTTAGAGAGGGTGTTGGATCACTGCTCTCGGCTCTTTTCCTTTCTCTCAGCTTCCCACTCCCCCCTTTCAGGGGAATTAACCCCAGAGAGCGTCAGTGGGTGGTGGTGAGGGTCCCACGTTCTACCCAGGTCTGCACCAATTGAGAAGTCGATACAGGAGCAGATATGGTCCAGGGTGTCAGTGTTATTGCCAGCAAAGCTGGACTGGAGAATATGGTAGAACCTGGGGCCACATGGCCTTCAGCTCACCTGCCCTGAATTGCACTCCCCCACCAATCCCAGACGGAGCACTGCACTTTTGCAGGCCCATTCCATGGGGCAGCCGCTGCCGCTCTCTACATGCAGAGAGAACCTGTGTGCTGGTGGGTGGGTTGCTGTCAGAGAGAGACCAGGCCTTGCCTAGGTAGTGACCTTTCTTCTGCTTTTACCAGTCAGAGAAGTAGCCCCTTTTCTGCGTGCTGTAGACACTTTCCTGACTACTCCAGGGAGGCCAGCAAGCCAGTTTCGCAGGCCTAGGCAGGAACTTGGGGATTGTCATTTCTCTATACTTGTGTTGCCTTTATGTTCTCATGGGACCTGGCCTTTCCCAGGGACATCAGCAGTGTTAGACACTCACCCTGTATTACAAGAAGATAAACTCCAGACATAGGGTGTGGTCTCTGCTGTTTAATTTAATATCCAAGTAATGTGGGATCTTGGTACTGTTGCAGTTCTCACTCCTAATTTCTAGGATATTTTGGTCAATGGGTATCCTAATACACAAAACAGGTATTTGATTCCTGCATGACACTTGGTCCCCAGGTTGATGGGGTGAAGCTGAGTCTCAAAGACTGATGTTGAAATCAGGGTCCAAGACAGAGAGGTCAGAGCCAGGTCTAGGCCATCGGGGCCACACTTAGCACTCTCTCTCGGGCTGTGTTCACACACTGATAGGCAGAAGCAGTGTTTAAAATGTCTTTAAGAATTAACTGAGTGAGTTCAGAATAGATCTGAGTTTCTCACACACTCTCCTGGCCCGTGTTGGTCCGTTGTTGTGGGTGCATTTGATATAAGTATTGCCTCTGCTAATGAAACCAAGAAATTGACTTTGACATCACATTTTCTTAGGAGGTAGAGTTCTGAACCCAAATTTACTTTTTTAGCATTAACTGGATTTGGTCTGGTTTGTGGAGCTCAGTCTTAATTATTTGATAGATGAATGCTTACTGAAAGAGCAATTATACTTGGAGATGAAACTAAGTTTTTGTACCACTAAGAATCTGATGTCATGATTTAAGATAAGATAAACTAATTATATAACTCAGAAAACTCATTGTTCTTATTGGTTTTTATAGGGCTGGTGTGGAGGTTCTGTTTAATGAATTAGAGATTCCTCTGGAAGAGTATTCCTTTGGTAGATCAAAGATATTCATCCGAAACCCAAGAACAGTATGTAATCAAAACCTTTACACTCTCAACTTTTGTTATAATCGCATAGGCAAATTATTAAAGGATGTTTAACCTTAGAACCCAAGATGCTTCCTGGAATGCTACAATCTTGTATTCATTGCAAATGTCCAATAGAATGGGCAAGGAAGGGGTCATGGAATAATGTGTATTTTTGATGAAATGTCAAAGTCTTTGATTTAATAGGTTGTACAAGAAAGAAATCATAAAGAAACTTTATACAACAACAAAAATATCTCTAATTCATAGGAATTGGAGGTAAATTCAGTCTGTATTTGTAATATCTGAATGATACAATAATTTAAGGATAGACAACCCTATTGTTTAGAAGTACCTGAAGAAACCGAATTCAAATTTTTTGAAGTTAAAAAGAACACTTAAAATTCTATTTAGTAGAACTCCAAGGGAGTCTTTTTATAAATGAATAGAAATGAAATATAATTGGTATAGCAGTTGATTGGTACTTTGGAAATTTAGAGAATTTGCAAAGTGTTTAAATTGTTTCAGAGAAATTTTGCCAGCTTCTTTTTTTCCATTACTAATAGCATCTTCATAGGTAGTGTAAAGATAAACCTAGGCTGAGTTCAGCCCTTCTTTGATTTGTCAAAATGCTGAATCACCAGACTCTAAATTGTGAATTTTGCATGAATTTATCCAAATAGTTTCATATGGGCTATTATCCATGTTATAGATAATTAAGACAGTTGTTCATATTTTTTCTCAGTGTGGTTGACTCCAAAATCATGGCATCTTACCTCCTGGGAATATCTTTCTTGTGTGCCATGAGTGGATTTTTGATAACTGCCCCCCCCCTTTTTTAAGTTATTCAAATTAGAAGACCTGAGGAAGCAAAGGCTCGAGGACCTGGCCACTCTCATTCAGAAGATCTACCGGGGCTGGAAGTGCCGCACACACTTCCTGCTGATGAGAAAAAGCCAAATCGTGATTGCTGCCTGGTACAGGAGATACGCTGTAAGTCCCCGGGCACTTCTAGCCTGTAATAACAGTGCTCGCAAATATTTGTTATGCACTTACTGTGTATGTCATTTTTACATACTTAATTCTAACAACCTGATGAAATGAGTGCTCTTATGGATCCTTTTTAAAGATGAGAAGACTAAGGCATGAGCCCACAGTTATAGTTACTAAGTGGCAGAGGTGGGGTTTGAATGCAGTTCATCTTCAGAGCTCAAGTTCAGTATATCACACTGCCTTCCACCAATGTAGGTGCAGTGAGAAGTCAGCATCTTGAATTTGGTCATCAGCCTAAAAGAGGCCAGGTCCCCTAACCCTTTGACAGTGTGGTAGGGTCAGTTTTCCAAAATAATGGCTTGTTTTCCATTTATTGTAGCAGCACTGAAAATGGCTTTAATTCCAGAAAGCTAAGGCCACATTTTAGTAGAATTTGGGGTTTGTCTAAAGGGTTGGATTTCCTTTAGTTTTCAGATATTTGGCCCTATTTACTGTGGGAAAAGATTCAATAATAAAGCATGTCTACTTAATTGATGTGGAATCCCTTTTTGGAATTTCCTTTCTCATTTGATTACAGTAGTAGATGCTTTGTTGGAGCCATGCCACAGGTGTGAGTGCATCCTGAAGGGCTGTCTCTAGGCTAGCTTGAACTTGGGTTGCGTTCTCACAAACGGAATTTTTCCAAATGCTTTTCCACTCTGTGCTTTTTCACTAGAGGATAAGTTGGGAAATGAATTAAATTTGTAGTCAAATTTCCTTTGGGGTTATTCTTCCTCTTTTTCAGCCGTAGAGAAGGTTTGGTGTATAGCAGTGTATAATCAAGACAATTTACGTTGACCTATGCTCATGTAATACATTTTAGTGTATTATTTCCCAGTTTCAGAAATTAATGAGCTTCTTAAATGATTAAGCAAAAGAAATGAAGCTTGAGCTTTGCTTGAGCTTTTAAAAGTGTATCTTTAAAATGTCTTCCTCTGCTTAAAAGAGTATAACCAACAATATAAGTGTTAAGGTATGAACCTCTCTGGACACGCGAATGCTAGATTCATTCATATGTGTTCTGCAAAGGCACAGAGGATGTTGTCACCGCGCCTGGCTGCATGTGGCAGTGGCACCTGGCTCTCCTGCAGGTTCATGATGCTGTTTTCAGTTTACCTGAGGAAGGGAGACCGATAAGTAACTAGATTTCAAGGAACTCTTTTTATCATTTCTTATTTTGAGATTATTAAGAACACCCAATTTGGAAGTGTACTGAATTCATCTATCTTGAATTCTACAAACAGTTTGAAACACTTATTCTGCAGGTTCTGGGCTTAGCAAGGTGAACAAGACAACCTAATTTCTGACCTGCCAGAGTTTCTATTTAGTGAGGGACAGATGCATTTAAGCAAATAAATAATTTCAATGATTACAAATTGCGGTGAGAGTGCTAAGAAGGAAATAGACAACTAAGATAAAGAATAATGGGTATCCAGGATATAACTTTAGGAAGGTTGGGTCAAGCATGACCTGCTGAAAAGGGGACATTTCATCTGAAGGTTGAGAAGAAACAGCCAAAGCAAAGAACCAAGAATAGCAAATGCTATTTGCATATAGAGCTTTTGTACTTCCGGGCTATTTGCATATAGAGCTTTTGTACTTCCGGGTGAAAAAAAAAAGGTCACCGTTCGTATCATTAATTCATGATGGTAAGAGTTACAAGCAATATTAATTTGTAGAATGAAAAATAATAGCTTGATTTTTAGAGAAAATACTAATTTTGCTCTAGCATTATATCTGTTTCAAAATTTAAACTAAATGCGTCAACTATTTAACTACCATGTTATCTAAGCCAGTGAGTAACTTCATATTTTCCCTTTACCAGATAACTCAAAGATGTACTATTTTCAGTTATTGATTCTTTTAAAATCCATATTTGGTGATGTTTCATAGTTCCTTGAAGTTCCATGATTTTTTAAAGTGAGATAAAGTTATTTTCAAGCCATTTAGGAATTAAAAAAAAAACATGGAAGTACCAAATGGACATTGGAAGTGATAGTGAGGTATTATTGGTGTAAGTTGTTCCTATAGCCATGGAATATTACTCAGGGAGGGGTCTTAGAGATTTTCCAGCTCCTCGTTTGACAGACAAGGAGACCGAGGTCCAGAGAAGGTAGTGACTTGTTCAAAGTTCTCTTTGCCCTTCTCTCTGGCATCCTTTTTTGTTCTGGTGTGTTGATAATATCACCCCCATGATTTCTGCTCTCTCAAAATGTAGCTTAGAGTCTTGGAAGGCATCTCTTCCCCCTCAGAATAAGGGAGCCGAGCTGTCTAGCATTTCCAAAGTGAAGGAGTCACGGCATGCTTTAGTATGTTGGAAAGCTGTGAAATTTCATAGCACATGCCCACGTTCCTGTGAATATTCTACACTGTACAGTAAGAACTTTTCTTGAGATGGTGTTCCAGTAGCTTCCACTCTTCTGAGGCATCAGCCCTAGAAGTTAGAAAGACTTCTGGGCATTGAGTTTGCCGAAACAATACTTAGCCTGGAGCCTTCTGCTTGGAGCCTCCCTGGGTCTTTAGCCTTCCCCACCTAGAAGTAACCCCCAGGCATCTGATCCTAGTTCTGTGTCTCCCAGGATACCGCATTTTACACTATTGCCTTGTGTCCACTGCAAGTCCTCGAGTGTAGGGGTGGAGTCAGAATCGTGTTTATATCCTCATGGTTCTATTAAAGGACTTCATACAGAGTAGAAGCTCAGTCAATAAAGTTGAGTCATTTGATAGACATTTACTTAAATTTGCTAGCTGATTTCCCAGCTTGAGGCAGAGTGAAAGCAGAAAACCTAAAAGGAACCAGGGATGTTTGCAGAAACAGATGCAGAAACTCAGTGTGTTCATTCAGTGTGCGTTGATGGAGCATCGGCTGTGTATTGGACCTGTTATTGTATAACAGTGTAATAGAAAAAAGAGATGTTAATAATGGCTGAGCCATTTAGAAATTATTTAATTACACTTAGCATCCTTAAGGCATACTTTGGATTAACCACATAGGCACACTTCAGAGATATTGCAGGGTTGGTTCCATACTGCCACAGTGAAGCCAATATTGCAATAAAGTGAGGTGGTTTCCCAGTGCATACAAATGTATGCTTATATTACACTATAGTCTATTAATTATGCAATGACATTATGTCTAAAAATATATACATACCTTGATTAGGAAATACTTCACAGCTAAAACATGCTGACCATCATCTGAGGCTTCAGCTAGTCCTAATCTTTTTGCTGGTGAAGGGTTTTGCCTCCATGTTGATGAAAATGCAGTATCTGTGAAGAGCAGTTAAATAAAGTGCAATGAAACAAGGTGTGGATGTGATGATTTTCAATTGTTTGATATGTTGATGTCTTTACATACTGCTTTCTGGGAGGAATAGGGGTGATCAAGCGGTAATTGCACTAAGTGAGCAAAATACTGTTTCCCAATCTTTGCGGTTTATAGGGTGGGCGAAAGTAGATTTACAGTTGCAACACAAATAAATAGTACAATAAGTAATCGATGATAATACAAGAATAGACTGTTTCTGTACTCACAACTGTAAACCTACTTTTGCCCGCCCCTGTATGTGTTTAGGACGTGTAAATAGAACTGCTAACGTCTTCCCCTTTCATTCTACAGCAACAAAAGAGGTATCAACAGTTAAAGAGCTCTGCTTTGGTGATTCAGTCTTACATCCGGGGGTGGAAGGTGAGTTTACAGGACGTGAGCCTTATTTATTTGGGGTTTTCAGGTTCTTCACAAAGGATGATGTCTTTAGGTTCCCCCTACAGCGGGTAGTTCCTGTCTCCTGCCTACTCTGTAAACAGTCTCAGGTGGAAAGAATAAATATTGTGGACCATGTCTTGGCTGCTTCCTTCTAACTGACTTTCTTTTCAAGAGCTTTGTTCTCTGAGCAGGAAGTCCTTGAAATAATGCTGTACATGATTTCAATATCCTCTTGCCCAACTTGTGAGGGAGGCTGTAGTCTGGACGACTGTGTCACACTGTTGCCCCCACATCTGTGAGCCGTGCCAGCCCTCAGCTCTCCTGGCCCAGCGCCTTCTCTCACTTCCTGGTAATCACCTCTCGGGCTGCACTGTAAGGGCAGCAGATCCTGAGCCCTGGCCGTTCTAGTGGAGCATCACCGTGGGTTACCTGCAGGTCCTTTCTGCCAAGGCTTGGTTTGGAGGTCAGCAAAGTATAGCCCATGGGCCAGATTTAGTCTACATTTTGTTTTCACATAGACTGAAGGTTAAGCATGACTGGTTTTTATATTTTTTAAGCATTATTAAGCAAGGCATATAAAAATTATTTGAGTTTAAATTTCAATAAATGTGTGCATATATGAAATACAAAGTTCATACACATAAAGTTTTATTGCTGCACAACCACACTCAATTATTTTACATCTTGTCAGTGGCCACTTTAGTGTGGCAGCAGCAGAGTTGATTCATTGTGACAGAGAACACGTGACCTGCAAAGCCAAAAATTCTTATCATCTGACCTTGGGCAGAAAAAGTTTACTGACCCCTGTTCTGGGTCAAAGAGTATTGAGAGCCTGTTCTGACCACTGTCCTGTTGGGAGCTCTTGTGGAGTGGGCTGAATCCAGAGCAGCTATGTTCAGAGAGTAGAACCCTGGGCCAGGAGTTTAGTGGGATCAGTTGACCTTTGTCTAGGGCCATGGACAGCCCAAAGGCTTGGTAGTCATCCCCCAGCATATGCCAAAGTACAAATCTGAGCATGTGGAGTAAGTGCAATTGCTGCCTGCAGAGGCTTCTTTGACCTAATTACCGAGTCCTGGGTCCGGGTCTCCAGACTAGTGACTCAGAGTTCACCTCCAAACCGGGCGTTCTCCTGGCCTCCCCAGAATCACTGTCCAGCCGTGACGGAAAAGAAGCCACTGGTTGCGCACCCATGAGAATTTTATTTTAGCAAATTTTCAAACATCTCTTGAATTAAAAGTACAACTACAGTTATATCCTCAGAGAACAATAATAAAAGTGATCAAACAGATTTGGGGGCATTATCAGAGATCCTCCAGCCTCATTCTGAGAACTGCTCCTTCTGTCTGATGTGCAGCAGCTTATGTTGCTGTAGTCAGATTTTTCTTCTGTCAGATATCAGGCCATGGAGGCTGCTGTCCCACCTGGGTGGGGGCTACACTGCCAGGCTTGTTTCCCCTTACCACCTTCATACAATTCATTTTGGGTGAATAAGTAACTCCTCTTTTCCTTTCTTTAAGATACGATTTTTCACTTGAGAATAGGGATCATGACTGTTCAGGTATTTTTTCAAATCGCTATAGATTCTACTTTCTTGGTTAACTGTGTATTTTTCTGGGTGATTCTATACCTTAGGCCCGAAAAATCCTGCGGGAACTGAAACACCAAAAGCGCTGTGAGGAAGCGGCCACCACCATTGCTGCATATTGGCATGGGACCCAGGTAGGCCGGAGACGGCACCCAGGAAGGCAGGGGGTTGCAAGTAATATGGGAAACGAGGGACCCTCTCTTGGGGACAGAAAATGTTTCACTGGCTTACGCTACTGAGCACGCATTTGCCTCTCGCTCTCGCCAGCATTTTGGTGTGGGTGGTGGCACACGCTTTCGTGTTTACTATTTGATGGTGAGCGGTGTCTTTCTTCTTCTTTCTCCATTGAAAATCAGCAGTAACCTTCCCTGCCTTAAACTTTTCTGTAACTCCTTTTCAAATGCATCACAGGCGCGAAGGGAACTGAGCCGGCTGAAGGAGGAGGCTAGGAATAAACATGCTATTGCAGTTATTTGGGCTTACTGGCTTGGATCTAAGGTACTTGATACGCACATCTCATCACTCCTTCCTGGAATCTGCAGTAACCCCTCCGTAGTACTAGAGGAAATGAATGACTGCACTTAACAGTGGCTCGCGGCGGTGCATGTCCTAACAGCTGGATTTAATAAACCTGGAGATGTCAGTGTCGTTAGTGCACGGTAGGAAGCTTCAGCACGAACAGGCAAAAAAGACTAATTGCTTGCTAATGAGGTACTAGTATAGTTAACTGTTTTTTTAAAAAATTCTCAAAGAGCATGCATGTTTTAGTTTTTCCTTTTTTCCTTTTTCCCTCTGCCCTGACATGTACTGGATGGATGTTTCCTAGAGGTGTTTGGGGATGGGGAGCATGTCGGGAATGTGCAGATTTGGGCCTCCCTGGGTCTTCTGCAACTGTCGACGACAGAAACGGTTTGAACGCATGCCTTAAAAAAAAAAAATTAATCCATAAATGAAACTGTTTTTTTAGGCTCACTGTGGCAGCTATTGATTATGATAAGCAAAATATTATATGTGAAAAGAATTGTCATCTGTGATTTAACAGAAAACTATGTTCATGCAAAGCTAGCTCTAAATGCCACTGAAGAATCCCAGGAATTTCAGCGTCAGCTATTTGCTTCCCTGAAACAAAGGCCTCCTGAAATGCTCTCACTAATCCCCAGGCAGAGTCGTGGGCTCTGTGAACATTTCACATACCCCAAGGGACCGAGAGTTTCAGATGTTTTTCTTCCTTTGAAAACCAAAGGTCATCCCAGCTAAAAATGTATATTGCAGTCATAAACAGTTAACCAACACAGTCCTGGGCTTTTGAGTCTACCTTGTGAGCATTATGAGCCCATCCTGTGAGAAAAAATGAAAAAAGATAACATTTGTCTTAGATCTTAGTTTGCCAGAAACGAACCAGAGTTGTTCATTTGCCTTTTTCCTTGAAAACTGGTGAAGAAGACCCAAGGCCCTTTAACAGACAGGGGGACAGTGTCCCAGCAGAGGCACAGGGACACTTAGACAGTTAACGCTGGGATTTATGCACTGGTGAGCTCATTTCCAGTCTGTACTGCAAAGTAATGGAAAAATCAATGCCTGATTATTCCTGTCTTTTAAAGTAGCATGCCTCAGATGAATCTTTCCCTAAGATTAATTTTGAAAGCTACAAGTTGTTTCATTTTTTATCTTGCTTCAGTATATTTCCCCATTTGTGGCCTTTGCTAATATTGAATTTTGATACATGCTACTTCCAGTTTTCTAACTGGAAAGAATTTTGAGTTTTGTGTTTTGTTTGAACTTCAGAGAAGCAACCTTTATTCCTTCCAGTTTTTGAAATGGCCGTTCACAAGGGACGTCTTTTTGTGTATCTGAATGAATGAACTCAGGGATTCCTACTTAGTCCGCCCTGCACTGGCAGCAAAGGGAGGTCCGCTGGAATTGTTAGTTCCAAGGCTTTGATGAGGGAGGGAGGACGGGGTGGGTAAAGGCAAAGAATGGAAGTGAGGGGCGGAGGAGCGCTCACACGGATTACTCCTCTCCTCGCTGGAACAGTCTCAGCACACTAAAAATGCGAGGGACTGCACCAGCCTGCTACTGATTCTTTGGGTTTAAATGATTGTGCAATGCTCCTCTATCATTCTGAAATCCTTATTCATAAATTGGCTCGTCTGTGTGGTGGGGTGTCTTTTTCTGGTCATTGTGCTGTCTGCATTGGGCTGTCTCTTTGATTCACCATCTAAAACATTCTAGGCTCGAAGGGAATTGAAACGCTTGAAGGAGGAGGCTAGGCGTAAGCATGCAGTTGCTGTCATTTGGGCTTACTGGCTTGGACTGAAGGTACTTCCTCCACCCCTCCTTTCTGTCCAGGGTGAACTCAATGAAGCCTAGCACTTACTAACCCTGAAGAAACGACTGGTTTTGCTTGCTGATGGTCTGCACAGCCTTTGACAATGGCATCTTGCCTAATTTTGTTTCTTTTTGAAAACAAACCTGTCCACTACTATTTTCTGATTTTATTGTGTATATTTCTTTAAATAATAGGTTTAAAGTAATAGCAATGCAGCATATTTTATTAAAGACACTTCGTTATTCAGATTCTGTTTTATGTTATCTTTAGGAGGATGAAGTGTTTTTTTTTTTTCATTCATGAGACAGGATGACAATAGTTGAGCTACAGGCTGACCCACCATCTGCAGTGACCAGCCAGGGACATCAGTCAGGCTTTTGTTTCCCTTTATCGACCTGTTCTGCTGGAGCAGAGCTTTCTTTAAAGTGACCATCATTCTAATTGTTCAGCATAGAAACCAAAGAATTTTGCTTACATGTGAACAGATTTTGATGAATAAGACCAGCAGGGAATCATTCAGGTTAAAGAGAACTGTACATTCACATGCCTTCTCACTATTTCAAAGTGGTGCTTGCGACTTTGGGCAAGGGTGCACATCAGTTAATGGACTGAGCTCTGGTAAGCCTTGGGAAAACCTTAAGGATTTTGTCTTCCTAATATTCAACAACTCATCACTGCAGGGAGCCATTTATACTGTCTTTTGGGGATAATTAGGTCTCTTTTTGACCTTATTCCTCTCAGTTATTTTTAATTTAATATTATAAAAATTCATATTTTTCTAAATACTTGAATATTATCCAGAAACCACTGACCTTGGATATGAACACCATTAGCCGTATCCATAAACTCTGCTTTGAACAAGCTGCATTCTTTCCCTGAAAGTTTAGCATATAAACTTTTAGTAAATTAACCTTTTTGATTGTATTGAATATCAAGTAATTTTTAAAGTAAATGAGAAGTAAGTTCAATATGAATTTAAGATGTGCTATTTCAAGAATTCTGAACACATTCTATAGCTACTTCTTAAAAAACCAAACTAAGGACTTTTTCCCCATTTTATTCACATGTTCTAATTTGTATTTTAACTTTCATAAGGAAAGGAACAAACAACATTAGTCAGGATTTTTATAGTCTATTGATTTCTACCAGCAACATCATATTTCTCTTCAGTTTTCTGGATTTAATTAACTGCCTATGATTTCAAAAGTGCTTCCATATTAGGAGTATGTGCTAGCAACTTAGAAACCAAACTCAGTTTGTAGGTGAATGCTGTTTTAGCTGAAGTTAACTGTGCTAACTGGACATAACTGTCTTTTTTTTTTCCTTTCAGTTTCCAACAGAAGTATTTTAATGTTGCCATTATTATACAGTTTAGTTGCTTTGAAGTCCCAGAGTGTAATAATTTTATACTTTTCACTGTAAAGAATTATGTTGATAATGAGCAGTGGTCTTGCCCTTTAAAATGACTTGATTCTCATGGAATTTATTAGAAAGTTCAGTGGACCCTTTTCGGACTCCTGGGATCCACGAGCGGAGCCTGTTCTGTATGTCAGCGTGGTGTCACCAGGCTTTTCCTGTGTGTGCCTGTTATTTCAGGAGAAAGGACCCGTCCTGTGAATATCAAAAAGCACGCTGCCGTGAGCTCCGTCACAATGACGTCCAGTGTATTTCTAAGGAGATGTTTTCATGAAACCTCACTCTAACTTTAAATTCGCTGCTTTTCTATGCTATTATAATAGCAGGAGCCAATTAATAGATGCCATTTTTCTTGTCCTTGCCCCTTCTAACCTTGTAAGTTTGAGATTTGCAGTGGTTATGAATCTTACAACTCCATGGATAAAAGAGAAGTGATAATCAGTAACTGAATGTGGGTAAAAGGAAGAACTGCCTGTATGGTATACGGGAGAACGCTTAAACCTCAGTAATATGCGGGTGCAGAGAATGGATCTAGCACTCAGATGCCCAGGGGGACCAGGCTGGTCACGTGGATGAGAGAAGTAGCAGATGGAAGGTGGATTAGAACGATGGGGCCTCATGCAGTGTGGAGCTTGTGTTTCTCTTCTGAAGGCAGCCATAGCTCCTCTGGTCTCCTCAGTCCTTGATATGTGGGGGTTGGGCTCCCTGTTGCTAGATCTTAAAAAATTTTAGGAGAAACTTGCAATCTGAATTCCTGTGTGAAGTTCTTAATTTAAAATATGCATATAAAACATTGTTTTACAATCTGCATTTGGTTAGTAGGTTGCTAGTTTACCACCCCTAGTATAGGATTATTTTAAACATATGCAGTTAAACCCAGAAAACTGGAGACAAAAGAAAAAGGTACATAATGTCTGAATTATTCAAGTAGGATAATAGTTTGGTAAATTCTAGCTCACTCATTTATAGCTGGATGGTAATAAATATTTTAAGTATTTTCCCCTCAATTTCAAAATTGAACTGTCATTCATGCATTCAGCGTTTTTGCTCAGTTATTTTGTTAGACATTCGTATACAATGTAAACACAACAGTGAAGTGCGGAAGAAATGGGTAAACTGAAGCTATAATATGATGTCAAGTACAGTGACAGTGTGCGGTAGCAAGACTGGTAGGAGCAGGGGTGAGGAAAAAATCAATGCACTTAGATGGAAGACAATGGTAGTTCAGGTCTTCTAATTAAAGCTTATTTTAGTATCATTCAGTCCTCAGTGTGAGGTACTGAAGTCCCATCTTCACAGGCAAGGCTTTTGGAAACTGCCATGCCGCCCTTCAGGCCTTTTAAGTGAAAGTAGCTTTATATCCTTTTTTTAAAGTGTATTTTCAACTGTGACAAGTTTACAGCTATGCCTGTGAAGTGTTTCTCACCAGATTATTGGGTTTCTGCAAAACTAGTTGAAAGGATTTAAAATATCAAAACATTCTGGTATTATCACCTTGCATCCGTTAATGTCCTATTCTTCGACTTAAAATCCGCAGTCTCAGTACGGTTCAGTTGTTTTCTGCATCCAGAGAGGCACTTAGGAATTCATGGGGCCCCCCCATTTTCATTTTTAATGGAGGTGTGTCGTCTGTGTGTGCATCTGCGGGCCTCACGCTAACCCCTGTGCTCTGCTTCTTTTTAAAGGTCCGTAGGGAGTACAGGAAATTCTTCAGAGCCAATGCTGGAAAGAAAATTTATGAGTTTACGATTCAGAGAATTGTAAGTTTACATTTTATATGTGGCTCGTTAGCATCATTGGATTAATTAGTAGCAGCACCAGCGCAACACTGTGTGGCTTATTTGACAACAGTTAAACCATAACTGTGACACTGAGAGATTGTGACTTTTTTTTATCATCTCCCTTCAAATTCAGGCAGAGTTGTATCAGAAAGAGTTATTTGTGGCCCATGTATAGTTAATAAAATGTTCTTTTTTTTTAATGAAATGTTTTATTTGACAAAGAGAATGTAGTTTGGGGGACCGTGAAGCAACTGTTGCCTGTGTTTTCTTAATACGGGCACTAACCCCATCATGGGAGCTCCAACCTTACGACCTCATCTAAACTAAATGACCTCCCAAAGGCCCCATCTCCTACTGTGATCCCATCGGGGGTCAGCGTTTCAACATGGGAGTTTGGGGAACACTGAGGTCTTGCCCCACTAAACGGCCGTGAGCTGCCAGAGGGCGAGGCTGGCCAGCGAGTGAGTAGGTAGAGGGGCAACGGAGAGCAAGGCTGTGCCGGTCTGCCAGAGTGGATTCTAAAACCCCTGCTGCCTTTCAGAGATGTGTATGTGCTGCTGAGTGGTGCACACTCTGGAGGCAGCTTGCTCTGCCCCTTAGGTCTGTGACCTGAGCCAGCCCCTTGGCTCCTGTGAGCCTCATTTCACCGTCTGTGAAGTGGGGATAATAGCACTAAGCTCGTGGGGTTGTTGTCAGGATGAACATGGAATAATGATGTAAAGCTCTCACAGTTAAGTACTTAAGTGCTGCAGAGGCAGTGCTGGCCTATAGGACTTTTTGGAATGATGAAAATGTTTCATGTCTTTGCAGTGCAGTAGAATAGCCACTAACCACACAGGGCTCTTGAACACTGGAAAGGCATGTGACTGATGAACTGGATTTTTTATTCTACTTAATCTTAATTACTTAACATTTATGTATAAATAGCCATGTATGACTAGTATAGCTCTCCAGCGTTAGCCGGTATTAGTATTCGTATTAATATTAGTATTAGTGTTCATGTTTTTCTTTTGTCTTAGCCATTTGGCAGAGCTCAGATCCCCACAGCCAGTATAAGGACTGGAACAGAGACTGTCCGGAGGGGTTACAACATCTTACAGACTACAACTTACTAAGTCCCACTAAAGACTGCTTTGTTTGATTCTGGTTTATGGAAAATAATGACTTCTCTGATATTTTACTCATCTGGTATTTTTCTGTCAAACCCAATGCAGGTACAAAAATACTTCTTAGAAATGAAAACTAAGATGCCGTCCTTATCACCGATAGACAAGAATTGGCCCTCCAGACCTTACCTATTTTTGGATTCTACTCATAAAGAGCTAAAAAGGATTTTCCACTTGTGGAGGGTAAAAAAAAAAATCTCTTGCTACATTTTTTGGAGACTTATCATGTATTTTGAATGTTCGAGAAGTGTTATACAGAAGTGAGGTTTTATCACGTTCTACCTCTAGCCTGGAGGGGAAGGATTTGAGGACTTGGGTATTTTTGAGTCATGGCCATACTTGGTTTTCTGTGAGAAACCCCAGGGCAGCCAGCTGTCCCTGGTTTCCGTGGTTCATGGTTGGGAAGGGGTGTGCGTGGCTGCTTGCAAGTGGTTCCAATTTTGTTTTTTTGTTTTTTTCATCCTACCTGAAGGAATGGTTCTATAGGAGATAGAAATAATAAAATTGGAACAGCTTCACATGATATAGTTAAATCCTGTAAATTATCAATATACGAGTTACTTTTATAAGATTTCTTGATGACGGGCATACCTGTGAACAAATATGTTGATGGACTAGAACTTTAAAGTTCCTTCAAAGACATAAAGAGCTTAAAAGTTTCCCTCTATCTGAATTAAAGGGAAGCCGAAAATCTATTTGATGTTGCCTTATGTTTTGGCTCCCCTCCTCGTGCATGAGAGCATAACATGTAATTTAGGCGTTGCCTGGTGTGGTGTGCACGGGGCACTTGTGTAGATGTTGACTTTATTTCAATAACTTAGTTGATAAATGAAATCCTAAATTAAATATATACAGGTATCAGATATAGTAAGATCATGCGATTGAAGGCCCATATTGCTAAGAGAATGATTGGTGGATACATCTTTTGGGAAACTCTCCTGTGCAGTGATGTGGGTTGTTCCTTACCAGAACCATGTGGGAATAGAGTGACATCGTCACTGACTCCTGTAGTGATTGGTGCCAGCACGGCATAGGGAACTGGATTTGGAGTTCCCGTCCCTAACTTAGTGAGTCAGTTTGGAGAGGTTCATCAGCATGTCAGTGTGCGGCGGTTTGAGTCTGGCATAGAAAGCCTTTCAGAAATAATAACAGGCGCTGCTGATGCCAAGGGCCCGCTCTGCCTCTGCTCTCCCGGGCTCCGACGCTCACCCTTCTCTCCCTTGGATGGGGCTGGAGATGGAGAGGGAAGTGTGGGCAGCAATGCTGTACTTCTTTGTACAGTTACGTTGGTGGTTCTCAACCATACCTGTAACTGAATTCTAAGAATTCCTCTAAAAGGCCCTGGCCCTGCTCCTCCCACCATCCCTCTCTCCTTTTCATGAAGTCTCAGAATCCAGGTAAAGAGATTTCTCAGGGCTCATGTCCACATTGGAAAGTAGTAGTGGGGGATTTGGAACAGCGTTTTTCAGACTATAGGTCATAGCATATTTATGGGTTATGAAATCAGTTTAGTAGACTACTACCTACATTTTTAAATGAAATAGAATAGAAAAGAGCAGGGTACATGACGTGTAGAAAGGATGAGTGTTGTTTTGTGAAGTTTCTGTGTCGGTTGACTGGCTGTGTAAACGTGGCCGATGTGTGCACTGGCTTGTGCTGTCTGCTGCTGTTCTCACTGTGAATCTGTACAGAGTGACAGCCTCAGGGCCGATGGATGTCTGGGGCTAGCCTCCTAGTGGGAGGCAGCGGTGCTCCCAGCAAGGCCCATGCCGGCAGGACCCTGAAAGCAATAAAGCCAACAAAGAGCAATCACTTTTGGCGTTTTCAATGAATATTTCATACACATTTACTCTTGCTGCTATTAAATTGGCTATTATATATAAGAATGAGTGATGATTTATTTATATAAGTGATGTCTTTTTCTTCTTTTTTTCCTATCTCACAGTGTAAAAAATACAGGGACCAATTCACAGACCAGAAGAAACTTATTTATGAAGAGAAACTAGAAGCCAGTGAACTCTTCAAAGACAAGAAGGCTTTATATCCATCTAGGTATTATGGCTTTGCTTTATTCATAAAAGTCAGTCTTTTCAAGTAGAGTTTGACTTCAGTAATACATGAGAGATTTTTAATTTTATGAATTATTTTATCAGCAGGTAGATCTAAATACCATAAATACTTGGAGCAATGGTTTCCATTTGTCGGCTTATTCCATTGGCATTAGCTCAAACACTTCACTAAATAATTAGAAGTCACTTTAAAAAAAGATTTTATTTATTTATTTTTAGAGAGAGGGGAAGGGAAGGAGAAAGGGAAAGAAACATCAATGTGTGAGAGAAAGATTGATCGGTTTCCTCTCATACGCTCCCCCACCAGGACCAAACCCACAACCCAGGCACTTGCCTAGACTGGGAATCCAACTTTGCAGAACACCCAACCAACTTAAGATAAATTTACGTTGAAAATTCCTGTTGGTTTTCCATAGTTTTCTGAGACTGGCCCAATTCCTGTTGGCCATGTACTGTAATCACCATTCCAGTCTTCCTACTTTATTTAACAGGCTGGGTCAGAATCTCACTTTTAAGATCAATGCAGAGTGAGCCAGCATGTCAGTTTTCCAGTATTGCTTGAGCCCCTGTCCGTGGAGGCCTTCGGGGCCGGCGGCGGCCTGTGCGGCACGTCCTCAGCAGGAGAGGCAATACCAATGGCAAGTTCGCCAGGTTGAGTCCTTGGTAAAGACTGTCCAAATGTCCTTATATCACCCAAGTTCATCATTTCCCCCACAGAATTCTTATCCCTTTTTCATCTGGTATTTATAAAAAAAAAGTAGATTATACAATTTCAGGCCAAATCCAGAACAACTTTTAGTTTCTTCCAAAGAATGGCCTAGAAATAAAAATGCATTATATGCTAACTATATTCACATGTTATTACATATGGTACATTTATATTCTCTGTCTTCAACACACATTTGAAAGCTCTTCCTTTTAAAGGACTCAAAGAACATAAGTTGCCAGGATCATTGGGTTTAAATATTTTCGATGACACGGCTTCCTTCGTCAGCTGACTTGGGTGCTTGAGGGGGTATGTGCTCTCCAAAGTCAAACATAGTGTCTAAATCCAAAGTCGTCCAAAGAGCCTGCTACACACAGCATATTCACACAGGAAGTTTTTCTATATGCTTTCTCCGGAAACTAATTTTATTTAACTTTTTCTTTATATATAATTTTTAACATGTAGTGTAACCTTCTTAACTAACATTCCCTGTGGATGACTATTCAGACACTGGAG
>PVJI01008125.1:0-73284 GCA_004026765.1 Micronycteris hirsuta
AAAAAAAAAAAAAAAAAAGTGGGTCTTAGGGCATGGAGTTGCCCACTACAGAATGTCCAGCCTAAGAAAAAGTCTTATAAGAGTTTTATTTGAGCCAAACTGATAACAATGGCTGAGAAGCAAAATCTCAACGGACTGAGGAAATGCTCCCGAAAAGAGCCATTTTGCAGTTTATTTTATACATTACAATCAAAGGAGAAGACATGAGGAAGATTACATGAAATCCATTGGTGGTAGATTAAGGAGAATGGGAGAAAGCAAAGCAGGGAAAAATCACTGGGATTGGATAAAAAGTAGAACGGCTCTGGCTGGTGTGGCTCCGTGGACTGGGTGCCAGTCTGAGAACCAAAGGGCTGCTGGTTCAATTCCCAGTCAGGGCACATGCCTGGGTTGTGGACTAGGTCCCCAGTAGCGGGTATGTGAGAGGCAACCACACATTGATGTTTCTTTCCCTCTCTTTCTCCCTCCCTTCCCCTCTCTCTAAAAATAAATAAATTTTTAAAATCTTTTTTTTAAGTAAAATGGACAGACACATACTTCTTTTACAGTGGTGGGCACTAGAGCGTTCATGATTAACATCTACAGTCCACAGGGAACAAGACGACAATGAGGGGTTCTGTGGCCTCCTGCTCTGGTGCTTTGGCGCCTTGGTGCCGGGGTTGTGTGACCACGCTCACGAAAACTGTAAGCGAGTGGACCAGGGCCCATCCACGTAGCGCATTGGCGAATGACACAACAATTCATGCTGGAAGGAGCAGATCTTTATCTACAGCATTCCACCCTGGGGGTACCCTAGCGCACTCATGCTCTGAGCCCAGTTGTCCCCCGAGACCCAGCACTTCCCATGCTCCCCGCCAGACCACAACCCAAAAGTATCACCGAAAGTTTCCCATATTCCTATCTTAAGCCAGCTGCGCACGCAGTTGTCCAGCCCCTCTGGGAGGTGCCAAAGTTGCCGTCCTCACGCAGCAGCGCTCTCTTTCAGGATTTGGGGCACGTGTTCATCGGCATCCATTTTAATAGCCCAGAAAAGCATGTTCCGTGCTCCTCTGTACCACGGTGAAACTCAGGAAAGGCACAGGTCTTAAAGTCCAGGTCAAATCCAAGTCTGCAGGGCAGCATCTTGCAAGGAACTCCCTTGCAGCTCCAGAGTCAGCTACAGCAGACACCATCACGGCAGCTGTGCGTGGTTCTTGACTTGAGCAGGAAAAATTTCAAGACACAAATCCAGGTAAAAGTGACAGCAAGTTTATGAAAGCTTGGGACAGTGAGGCAAAGAAAGGGCCCCTGGAGACCAAATGGGGAAGGGGGAGGAGGAAGCCTGGGATGAGCTACCCCTGCCCATTGCTCCCGGGGGTGCAAATCTCCTTGGGACCCTTAAAGCTTAGCATAAAAGAAGCAAAGCATACACCTGAGGAAAGGGGGACATGGGCGTGCTCAAAGAAGAGTTGCTGGTGTCTTTTGTCCTGAACATTTTATCTATTTTCTATAGGCAGGGAATTTGGGGGGATGTCCCAGGGGAGGAGTTCAACAGAATATTCATGAGATTTCCAGGTGTGTTGTTCAGTATGTTGATGTATCAAAATGAGTGCAATGGGGCCCGGGGTGGTTCTCTGGCTAATTTCACCTCTGTCTTGGATTAGTCTGGCTGCAACTGGTTTTTATCCACCTTCCCTTAGATATCATTGGTTAGGGAGGATAGGTTTAAATCACCTGCTCTTAGATACCATTCATTGGGTAGGGAGGATGACTTAAGCCATCTGTTCTTAGGTATCTTTGGTTAGGGAGGACAGATTCTTGTGATTTATCAGCTGGCTATTAATTGTTCAGCTATTCCGGCCATTTGTTCAACCATTTGTCAAAGTTTTTCCATTTCACTCACCAGGGAATTTTTCCTAATTTCTTACTAACTTGTCTCAAAAAAACAATAGATAGACTCACTTAAGTTTGACTTCATCAAGGAAACTACAGGCCTAAGCTGTGACACTCCTAGAGGACACTATGACCTCCTTTTAGTTAGGGATTTTTATATTCAGACCATTCTATGTGGTCACTTTCAGTCTCCGAGTCTGTAAGGCCTGCCGTGCAGCCCTCCCCTGAGCTTGTGGGGTGAGTATGTGGCCCCTTTTTCATTCAGTCTCCCCTTTTGGTCATAACTCAGTCCTAAGGACGCACTGACCACCAAACTGTTGGTGTGATAACGTGGTCCCACGGTGCAGGGAAGGCTCATTTCTAGGAAGTCACGGCGTCAGTATTTTGTCTTGCTGAACGGTGGGCCGATGGGGATGGGGCAGGACCAACACCTGAGATAGAAGTCAAGGCCTAGTTTTTCTCAAAAGGGAAAGGCAGGCGAGTGGGAGGCAGTCAGGTATTATGGGTCTTCATTAAGAAAAAAAACACTCCAGATCATTTCTAACCTGCAAGCTATCACGGTCCAAGTTTTGCTGTCTGTCTCACTTTCCTGCGTTTTGCATCAAGTATAACGCTTACTTGTAGTTTGAGGGCGCACCACACGCCTCTTCAGTGCTCGTCGTCTGGCTGGGAGACGGGCTCCCGTTCGCTGTTGCTGTCGTTACTATTAACACGGCCATCTGCACGCCACCGAGAGCACTCAAGTGCCATTCATTATTAATCTGACTCCTGCTTGCTGTGCAATGAGAACTGTGATTTTAAGGTTTTCATCCCAGCCAAGTCTCTAAGAACACAACGGGGTAAATTTCATGTACCTTACAAAATTTCCCAAGGCCAGGAGGCCAGTAAGAGTTTTATAAGTAAATTTTCTGTGCTCAGCAGCAGTTCCAGCAGTTATAGAGAGTATCGTTTGTTTGGTTGATTGGTTGGTTGGTGTTTTGTTTTGTTTCTGTCCCTTCAGCATACTCCCATAACAGGTTGCTAGCATTTCTGCATAAGACTCCGGTCTCAATATTTCTTTTCCACTAACCTACAACCTCCTGCGTTCTTCTTAGTCCGTCCCTTTTCACTCATTCAGAAACAACCAACTTATTTTGACAAACTACTTCCTTTTAGCTTCCCTCAAAAACATACACACATCCCGTTCCTTCTTTCTGTCATAACATTCCTTCTAAATTTCAAAAGAATAACCAAAACAGTGCATTACTGATAATAGAAAAGTTAACTTATACACCTTCAGCAACTATTAATAATTGCTCTGGTTTTGGGGTGTAGTGGGTGTGCCCTGAGGGGTCTGGAAAAGGAGATTACCCTGACATTTCAAAGGTGTGTTGAAAAGATAATAGGAGGCTCGCTTAAAGACTGACCTTTGTCAAGGAAGCTTAGGATGTGCCTGCCCTCTATGACCTTTTAGTTAGGAATCTGTATGTTCAGAACATCCTACGTGGTCACTTTCAGTCTCGGAGTTTGTAAGGCCTCCCCTGAACTTGTCAGGTTTAGTATGTGGCCCCTTTTCTGTCCACAGAGTCTAAACCACCAGCAGCATGCCCAGACAGGAAAGAACATGTCCATCTTCTCAGAGTCTGCAAGTGTTTTTATACATCAGGTGGGGTGGGGGTGGGGCGGAAGCCATTCGGAAAAGGTTTACAAGAACTCAAGTCTAGACAAAGGAGCTGGGAGGAGATAACGAGGGGCTGGTTCTCAGACAGGCGCAGCAGAGTCCCAAAGGAAAGACGTCTGCTCTTGCAGATTAGCTGTGAGCAACGTGTTGGGGAGACCATGTGCAAAGCAGAATCGGAGCCCCCGAGGTTTGGTGGGGCCTGGTTGGTCACAACTGTTAACAGGCTGTTCTGTCCCTTTCTCTCACTCTCCGGCAGCTGTCATTTTAATCTAGAACATCTCAGAATTTTTTTCTTGTTATTGTCTTCAGGTAGAGAGTGTCATAACTGAGGTGGACACTGGCCAGAGTCTGACAATTGCTTGGCAGTGGGGGTGGGGAGGCTCCACACATTGGAATTGGTATCAAAACCCTTTTTTAAGGGAATAGTTATCGCTCCCTGGAGCATGCCCATGCCTTTTCTTCCCCCGTAGGCAAGCATCTCCTAAACTCTAAGGGACCCCATGAGACTTGCAGCCAGACTTGCAACTCATCCCCGGGGTAACCCCCTGACCCTGGAAAAGGAGATTACTTTGACATTTCAAAGGTATGTTAAAAAAGTAATAGGCAGGCCCCCTGTCCCCAAGGCCCCCTTTTTTCTGACTTCTTAGTGAGCTAAAGCAGCCCTGCCAAGGCTCCTTTCTCCACCTAGTCACTCCCTATCCAATAGTTCTTCTGTCTAGGGCAGGCCCTTCCTTGTTTCACTGTCCCCAGCTTTAATAAACATCCTCTAAAAACCACCTAGACTCATGTTGTGAAATCTCCCCTGCCCGAAGTCAAGAACCCACACACTACCAGCCAGCCCTTGGGAGTCCCGCTCAGGGTCAGGTCCCCTTTCTGGTAACAACCTGAGAAGCTGTGTGAAGTGGCTCTGAAGCAGGACTGCCTACATAATTTGCAGGGCCCAGTGCTGAGTGAAAATGCAGGACCCCTCATTCAGAAATTGAGTCATGATGTGACGGCAGAGCACTCGCACAAATGGGGGGGCTCTTCTGAGTGCAGGGCCTTGGCCGCGCACTTTGCGTGTCCGTGGGTCTGATCTGGAGAGTTGGAGGCAGCTGGCTGGTCTGTGATGCAGATAAATTTGGTCACCCTGCCCTCTGGGGGAGTTGACTCACTTCTTTTCTAAACTGTTGACTGACTAAGGCTAGTGAAATGAGCAGGCTAGCGAGATGGGAAAAAAAAGGGGGGGGAGGGATAGTTATAGAGAAAAAATGCAAGAAAGAAAAGTAAATGAAAAAAAGAAAACACTTCCTTTAAAAAGTATCACTGCCTTGGAAGTAATTGTGATCTTCCTCCCTGGCAGATCACAAGTATATCATCAGTTTGACTCAAACTTTTTAAAATTTGGACATTTTTGTTTGGACATATGGTTTGGACATTTCTTACATCAACACTTACTTGGAGTAGCTGGCAAGATTCCAAGAAGCCCACCAGGGCCACCCTGCAGACCCAGGCCAGGGCTGAGTACAAGCAGGCGCCCATTGTGTCCCATCAGCTTCTTGCTTTGCACTAGGTGAACTCAGGTGAGCTTCTCTTGGAATTGCAGGCCTCCTTTCTCTAAGCAGCAGGCCATGACCTTATCTGAGCTGTCTGTAAAAAATCCTCAAGGTGCATAAGGGTTGAGATGACCCAGGGAAAGGAATAAAATGGGTTGCTGCTTTTAACTTTGACTTTTTAAGTGGATTGCTTACTCCTTTAGCTTTAATTGATAGGTTTAAGCAATCAAAGCTATAACTAAAGAGTTAAAGAATTTGGCCTTCATTGGCTTAAGTGACTAATGCATGCGGAAAGCTGCTACCACATTTTGTCATGTACAATGCGCACCCATGTTTTGTGTGCACTATACATGGGATTATGCCCATGGCATGTAGCCATTATGCCCATGTGTGATGCGCATCCTTATGTTTCCCTCAAAAATTTGGGTGAAAAAGTGCACATTATACGTGGCAAAATACGGAATTCCAAAATTGTGAAGCTTTTGAATAAAGATTATTTTCCTTTTTCACCTTTGCCTCTGGAATTTTGCCTGGGGGGTGGCGGCAGGCAGCAGGACCCCGCTGCCGAGGGTCACAGCACTAACCGTCGTCAGAACTGCCATTCAGGGGACTGGGAGAAGTGATGGGTGTTACTGTTTGGTGGATACAAAGTTTCTGTTTCGCAAGATGGAAAGAGTTCTGTAGACTGGTTGCACAACAATGTAAATATATTTAACACTACTGAAATGTACACTTAAAAATGGTCAATATGGTAAATTTTGTGGTGTTACTATAATACAAATGTTTTGAAAAATTGTGTAAGTATCGCCAATAAATCAGCATCTATTATGTGATCCCTAAGGAAAGAGTTAAGATAGGAAACATATAAAATGCAGTCATTTTTAACCAAGTTGTTAAAATTATTAACATCATGAAGGTTGGAGCATGAGGGAAGTCTCTATTCTTACTCTAACTAGCCTGGAAACTGAAACTTTTTTGAACTTTTCAGTCCTGCATCAATGATGGATACACATCCGGACCTCCAGGTGATCCTCTAATTAGCCCTTGAAGGACTCACGGGCCCAGGCTCTCTGATAAGCCCCTGAAGGGCTCATACATTCACCCGACATTCATCACCTTGACTGACTGACACCTGGCTGACAACCGTCCAGGACCAAATGTAAGGCTAAGAATGCAGGACTAATAATTCTCCATACTGTACTTTTTACTATAAGAACTTTTAGCTTTCCTTTCTTCTTTGGAAAACTTCTAGGGTTTTCCCTAGCTGTGTTCCCAGTTTGCAACTCCAAGACCCTTGAACAAACTTCTATTATTTTTTTCTAGCAAAGCCTCCAGACCCTTTTTGAGTTTATTCAACATCCCATACATTAAAATTATGTATCTAAAAAGAGATGCATAAAAGGACATAATCAAACCAATGGTTATTTCATAAAGATGAGATTTCAGATTGTTTTTCCTTTATATTTAAAAATATTTTTCAAAATTTTTATAATGAACATGTTTATTGATATAATCTGGGGGTGGAATGGGGGTAAGTATTTTCACAGCCTAGCCTCTGACTGTGTGATCCTGGCCAGATTAAGCCACCAAATAATTTTCCCTCTTTGAAATTCTGGCACTTCTTCTGCAGAACTAAGGGGGACCATATTATTGGGTAATAAGGGTAACCATATCATTGGTATTTTTTTAAAGGCAGAATCAAAAACCTTACATTGTTTTTTTAAATGAAGTTTTAGGAAGCAAATTAAAAGTAAAAGTGAGAGCATCCTAGCCAGGAACTAGGTACAGGTCCCAGAGCTCTGGCCACCAGGCATTCCTGCTTCGGCCCTGGGCTATATAATGTCCCCAGGCCTGCTAACCTATATGCAGCCTTCATGCAAATGAGGAGTGTCTCATCTTCCAGGCAGACACAGCCCAGCACCAAGGTGGCAGCTTGGAAACCTCAGCACAGGCGGAAGCTGAGCCCTCACTGCTCCCCTGCCAGGCCTTTTTGTGCAGGACACGAATCACATGACTCCCCAGCAGCCCCACCTAGAGTACCTCCAGGGAACACAGCTTCAACACACGGCGCAGACACACCGCAGCGGTACTGAGGTTCAGCTCCCGGCCACCGCGATGAAGTGAATATCACAATAAAGAGCGTCACTCAAATTTTTTGGTTTCCCAGTGTATATAAAAGTTATGTTTATACTACAGGGTCTGGCAGAAGTAACGCCTGTTTGAGTGTGGTTGGTAGGGTAATGGTATGGGTGTAATAATTTATAGTTTTAATTTGAACACTTCACCTAAAAAGTTATATGGTGTGCTTCAGTGTGATATTGTTATGTTACAGAATTACATGCTTATGATTTTGTAATAAAAACAGCACATCATTTGTGCCAGACCCTGTATATTGTAGTCTGTTAAGTGTACAATAGCATTGTCTATTAAAAAAATGTACATACCTTAATTTAAAATATTTTATTATTAATTTTCAGAAAGGTGCATGGTTACAAACTGTAGGTGAGTCTATCGAAAGCAGACAAAGCCTCACGTCACGTGTTGGCGGGTCCACTTGGAACTAGTGAAAAGAGCTAAGTAAAGGACACCAAGTTCCTGAGCTTCCTCTGTCCACATCGTTGCCCTATCCACATTAAAGATGAGTAAGAAGTTACAAAATGCAATTTTTTCATCTTGTAAATAAAATTTCAGTGTGAGCCCAGTAAAGATTCAGTGGGTATCTCAGTTGGTTGAAGCCTCATTCCAGTACACCAAGGCTGCAGGTTTGATCCCTGGTCAGGGCACATACGAGAATTAACAAGTGAATGCAAAAATAAGTGGAGCAACAAATTGATGTTTTTCTCTTTCTCTCAAATTAAAAAAAAAAAGATTCAGGAGACTTTTCAACGAAATTGTTTTATAGAAAATTTTAAAAAATAAAATACTGTTAAAAATGATAACCATCACCTAAGCAATCAGTGAGCTATTGCTGGTGGAAGTCTTACCCTCAGTTTGTAAAAATGCAGTAAAATGAGGTGTGCCCGTACTAGACCGTCTTTACATCCCACCTAGCACTGGTGTACTTCAGTTCTTCAGATCTATGGCCTCACTCCTGGGCTAGTCCGTTGGGCTCTGTAATTTTTTGTGAGATATTTTATTGCAGCTATGAAATCCATTAAAACTAAGTATCTAAGTAAACTGAAATGACTTTCTCTGATTTGCTATGGATAAGGAATTTCCCCAAGGCAGAGAATGAATCTCATCCACCAAGGCAATAAAGTTAGTCCCTGGCGCACAAAAGGCAGTCCCTGAGAACATACTTCTTGAATGAAAGAATAAGTAACAGCAGAATAGGAACCCTGGCCAACCAGAAACAACTCGAAATGCTGCAGAAAATATGAAAGCCCTTCTTAAAGTATATCAGTAAACAAACAATTTAGTAAGAAATATTCAGAAGCTAAATTTAAATTAGAATAGGAATCCAGAGAAATAAGAGGAGCTTTGAAGTTGGCTTTTGCTTTCAGGGAATTTGCCAAAATTAGTGAAATTGAGCTTCTATTTTCACAGCCACCCAGGGTAAAAAATGCAGAAGACAAAGCCCAATATCTTCTCTAGGTAGGAAGTTTGTTGAGAAAAATATCCCCCATCCCTGCAAAACCCAAGATTTTAGAAGCCTTGTCTATGAAGTGAAGGTAAAATAGAGATAAATCTATGCATATTCTTAAGGAAATTTGCTTTCTTTGAATCTGGGTGCTGCGTAGGGGAGAGAAAACTACTCCCCAGTAACTGAACAGCAAACCAATCATCTCTCAGTTGTGCATCTAGAGTTCATAACACCGGGTGATCCAAAAAACCTTCTCATTAATATTTTGTTTAAAACATCCCCATTAGGGAGTTCCATAGGCGCTGGATGGAAGCTAATACAGATCTGCTCTAGAAAAACCTGTCTTCAACCTAGATGCCTCAAAATATTTCCACAGATAAAATTTCCAAAAACATGAGCTCACAGTCAAAAAGCACAAAACACACAAGAAAATCAGGCACCATGATCCAGGAAAAAAACAGAGGTCAGAATTAGTCCCCAGACTCCAATATTTAAACACTGGCTACAGAACATAAAATAACTGTGTAATATGTTTAACAATATAATAAGGAGGTGATATATTAGCAAAGAGCAAAAGACTATTGAAAAACAGCAAGTATATCTGAAGAAAACCAAATTTAGAAATGAAATGTAATAGAAATTAAAATATCTTCTGGCCCAGATGGACATGTAGGTAGACACACTGTGCCTCCTTGCACAACCAAAAGAAGGACAACAATTTAAAAACAAAAAACAACCAGAACTGACAGAAAATCGAACTTTATGAAAGTCCGACAACCAAAGAGTTAAAGACACATTCATCCAGACCAGTAAGCGGGGCGGAGCCGGGTGCACAGCCAGACAGCATTTTGTGAAACCGGCGCACAACGCTGAAACAGGCCAGGGGGACCATTGCTGGTGGACCCAGACCCAGTGGGACCAAGGCCGGTGGAGCGGACGGTCCCACATTTGAATGCAGATAAACCGGGAGAAAAAGTTGAGGAGCAGAGCAGACCGCACAGCCCAGAGGAAATAAAACCTCATAAAAAAAAAAAGCGCAAAAGCTCAGGGGAATAAAACCTCAGACCACCAATTGAAAACACCTGTGGGGGCTGAGGCAGCAGCAGGAGGAACTCCCAGTCTCACAGGGGAGTTTGTTGGAGAGACCCACAGGGTCCTAGAACAAACCCATCTGTGTGGGAATCAGCACCAGAAGGGCCCAATTTGCTTGTGGGTAAAGAGTGGAGCCATTGTGCCCTCCAGACACCTCCCCCACAGACAGCGTCACAGCACAACAAGATGGGTTACCCCACCCTGGTGAACACCTAAGGCTCTGACCCCTTATATGTAACAGGCACACCAAGGGGAAAAAAAATGGCCAAAATGAAAGAGCAGATCAAAACTCCAGAAAAAATACAACTAAGCCACAAAGAGCTAGCCAACCCATCAGATGCGCAGTTCAAAACCCTGGTAATCAGGATGCTCACAGAATTGGTTGAATTTGGTTGCAAATTAGATGAAAAAAATAAAGGATATGCTAAATGAAATAAGGGGAAATGTGCAGGGAACCAATAGGGATGGGAAAGAAACTGGGACTCAAATCAATGGTGTGGACCACAAGGAAGAAAAAAACATTCAACAAGAAAAGAATGGAGAAACAAGAATTCAAAAAAATGAGGAGAGGCTTAGGAACCTCCAGGGCATCTTTAAACGTTCCAACATCTGAATTATAGGGGTGCCAAAAGGAGAAGAGGAAGAGCAAGGGATTGCAAACTTACTTGAACAAATAATGAAAGAGAACTTCCCCAATCTGACAAAGGAAATAGACTTCCAGGAAGTCCAGGAAGCTCAGAGAGTCCCAAAGAAGTTGGACCCAAAGAAGAACACACCAAGACACATCATAATTACATTACCCAAGATTAAAAATAAGGAGAGAATCTTAGAAGCAGCAAGAGAAGAGGAGACAGTTACCTACAAAGGAGTTCCCATAAGACTGTCAGCTAATTTCTCAAGAGAGATCTTACAGGCAAGAAGGGGCTGGAAAGAAATTTATCAAGTCATGAAAGGCAAGGACCTACACCCAAGAATACGCTCTCCAGCAAAACTTTCATTTAGAATGGAAGGGCAGATAAAGTGCTTCTCAGATAAGGTCAAGTTCAAAGAGTTCATCATCACCCAGTCTTTATTATAAGAAATGTTAAAGGAATTTATGTAAGACATGGAGGGTTATCAACAGGGGAGTGGGAGGGAGATGGAGGGGGAAGGTACAGAAATAAAAATTTTAAAAAAATTACCCACTAGTTTTAGCATCCATCCATGGCTCTTGCCGGCAACAATTATTACTATGATGTTTGCATAATGGTGATTTTCTGTTTATTAATTGGAATTCTATTGTAAACAAGAGCTGTCCATTCTCCAATTATGTATTTAGTCACATATTTATATCACTATGGACAAATGAGTATTTTTATACTGTGTGTTATAATTAAATACTATATTATTTTTAAAAAAAGAAATTAAAATAAAATACAGTAATTGAAATTTAAAACTCAATGAATGTATTTGACCATAAACTAGATACAGTTGAAGGCACAATTAGTGAACCAAAGAATAAATTATCCAGAATGCAGTACAGAAAGACAAAGAGATGGAAAACGTGGAACAGGTTAAGAGACAGGGAGGAGAGAATGAAGAGCTCTAACACCGAGACTTCCAGAGAAAGAAAGGAGAGGAGAGGAAAGCAGGATAATAGATCTAAGGGTGAGAATTTTCCAAAACTGAGGAAAAACACCAATCCACAGGTTCAGGAAGACTAATGAATTCCAAACAGGTTAAATACAAAGAAATCTAAACTTAGAGACATAATAATGAAACTATAGAAATATAAAGACAAGGAAAAGATCTTAGAAGTAATATAGAGATTGTAATAACTATGTGTGGTATCAGATGGGTACAAGACATTGGGGTGATCACTTCGTAAATTATTTAAATGTCTAATCACTATGTTGCACACCTGAAACTAATAAATACTGTGTGTCAACCGTAATTCAAAAATAAAAATATTAAAGAAGTAATAGAGAGCAAAGAAAAATTAGTACTAAGGAGTAAAAAATAGACTGATGGCTCAGTTCTCAAAAACAAAAGTAGGAGACAGAAGAAAGTGAATAACTTCTTAAATGAGCATCAAGAAAATAACTGTCAACCACCAAAATATTTTTCAGAACAAATTCAAAATAAAGAGAAACAAAAACCTAAGAGAATTTTCCCTGGCTGGTGTGGCTCAGTGGTTTGAGCGCCAGCCTGCAAACCAAAAGGTCATTGGTTCTATTCCCAGTCAGGGCATATGCCTGCTCAGGCCAAGTCACCAACAAGGGGCACATGAGAGACAACTTCACATTGATGTTTCTCTCCCTCTCTTTCTTCCTCCTTTCCCCCCCATTCCCCTCCTAATAAATAAATAAATAAAATCTTAATCTTTAAAAAAAAAAAGAAACTTAAAAAAAATACCTAAGAGAATTTGTCAGCAAGAAAAATTGAGCAAAATGGGTGATAAAACATATGGCTAGTTATATATTAACTGCATAAAATAATAATGATGATGACTTAATAGGGCCAAAAAAGAGAGAGAGAGAAATAAGCAAGATACTTGACAAAAACAGTGGATAAGTCAGAAAGGGGTGATCAGAATTAAGGTATTATACGATATTTATTTATTCAGTAGAAGGGAAAAAATACTGAATTACTTTACACTTTAGTGAATATGATGTACAGGTGAACATACACAGGGTAACCACTAAAATAATGGGAATAGAATATATTCCTGACTTGCAGACCAATAAGGAAGAAAAATGGAATGAGAAAAAAAATTACTTCAATCAATCATGGTAAGAAAAGGAAACATAGAAAAATATGGAAAAATTAAAAGCACAAAATAAAATGGTAGGAATAAACAAATATACCAGTTATTTCAACATACCTAAATGAACTAAATGTTACAGTTAAAAGAAAAAAATCATCAGATCAGATTTTTTAAATCTACATATGTGGTTTACAAAAGACAAGAGTAAATGTCACTGGAAGGTGGACAACAGAAGAATGAAAAAATATATATGTCATGCATGTATTAGCCAAACAAAATCTGATTAATATAAAATATATAACATGTAAAGCTTATTATTAGAGATAAAAATAAATATTACATATTAATTCAAAAAAATGTCCTGAAGATATAACAATTCAGAACTCATTTGTATAAAAAAATATAGCTTCAAAATTATATAAAGCAAATATTAACAGGATTTCCAAAAGAAATTAATAGGTTTGTTAGATAGAAGTTAGCAAAAAGTAGGAGGAGTGGGAGGAGTCCCACAGTACTCAAAGAAAAAGTCCATATATAACTTTGGGCTAACTGCCTGCCTCTGGTCACTTTTTTATGAGGGAATCCACAGTGTTTGCATAAAAAGCCCATAAATAACTGGGTAACTGCCTCAACTTTGAGTAACTGCCTCCGGTCATGTATCTGTTTTACAATGGAAGACAAGATGTGGTTTGAATCAAGATAGGGACCCCAGTTAACAGCGCCCCCCCCTCCCCAACATACCTACATTTAGGAAGTCACATCCCCCCAGGGGAAACTGGCACCACCTCTACAGACCAATCACTATGTAACTTTCTCACCCATCTTACAACTATTTAAGTCCTCAGGACAAAGGACCCGAGGCCATGCTGCCCTTACCTTGCCCTGCCTTTGTCTAAGCTCTTCTCCCCTACCTCACCCCATTCTTTTTCCTGACAACTTACTACTACTAAACCCTTTTTGCATGCTGACCTGTAATTCTTTACTATGTCAGCGAGAAGAACCAGGTTTTTCCCACAACAGATTCACAGCCTTGGTGAGATCTTTCAACATACAGTACTTCTTTCAGTAATTGAGAGAACAAGCAGACAAAATCTTTAATAAGAAAAAAGACATTAGAGAACTACAGAATATACATTCTTCTGAAGTACGTACAGAGCCTTTATGAAATTGACTGCATGCAGAATAAAGGAGACATCTCAACATATTTCATAAGATCAATGTCATAATTCCCTGTTATCTGATCACAATGCAAATAAATTAAAAATCAATAACAGATATCTAGGAAATAGACATATGTTTAAAAGATAGGAAATCATAATGAAAATTTTTAAATGCTTAGAACCGAACAATTAAATTACATATTGATCCCAGGCCAGTGTGGCTCGCTTGGAGCGTTTTCCAGTAATCTGAAAGGTCAAAGGTTCCATTTCCAGTCAGAGCACATGCCTAGGTTGCAGGTTTGGTTCCCAGTGAGAGCATGTAGGAGAAACAACCAATCGATGTTTCTCTCTCACATTGATGTTTCTCTCCCTCTCGCACTCCCTCCCTTCTCCTCTCTCTAATGTCAATAAACATGTCCTCAGGTGAGGATGTTTTTAAATGACGTCTTGGTATACATTGATATAACATAAAAATTTGTAAGGTATGGCTAAATCAGTACTTAGAGGAAAGTGTATAGCCTAAAAGTCGTATGTTAGGAAAAAAAAGTAACTCTAAAATAAGTGAGTTATCTCAAAATAAACCCAAATAATGTTAAAGGAAGAAAATAAAAGCAAGAGCAGAATTTAATGAAATAGAAAACAAATCTAGACTTCTGGTCAAGATGGCAGCACAGATAAATATGGCTTACCTCTTCGCGCAACCACATCAAAATTACAACTAAAATATAGAAGAACCATCACTCAGAACTCTCAGAAATCAAGTTGAATGGAAGTATGACAACTACAAAATTAAAGAAACCACATCTATCCAGAATGAACTGGCAAGCTGGTGTTATATCTGAGACTCCATCAACTGGGCTAACACTCTTTAACCTGCCTTGGAAATCCCCAGAGACTCTATCCCAACCAACTTATGGACCCACCCAAGCACCTTTTCCATATGAATGGCTGGTCTTGGCTTGTGCTTCACAGCTTTCTAAATCCTCTCAAAGAAGCAACAGTTGGCCTCAGTGAGCCCCAGGCTGGGCACTAGTAGCAGTCACCCTAGACTAACAGATTGGCTTCACCTGGGAATCTCCAAGCCCAGCACAAGTAGCAGCCATCTCAAATTGTTTTTTTAGATCAGGCAGAGTGACCCCAGGCAGAACACAAATGGGGGCTGATCTTGGCCTGTACCACCCGGGAAACCCCAGGGCCAGCACACTCAGTGGACAGCTACCACCCTGTCCATATAGGAGCACCACCACCCTGTCCCTATATAGGGAACCATTTCACATGGTGTAGGAATGTAGCCCAGCCCCCACTTGGAAAATATAGTAGGGCTCGAGGTTCAGCATGCAGAAGCCATGCTCACAGATAGGTTTTCCTGAGGGGAATCAGGCCTTTATTGTACCTAGACTGTTATGAGACTTGCTTTTGCTAAAACTCCCCCACCCTGGATTGAGGCAGCAAATGTTTACTGCATATGCCTAAAGTAACTTTCTAAAAGTCTGTGCTAAACCTCCCAAGTATGGAGTGTAATCATTTCAACCACTTTTCCCCTGGATCTGTAACATTCTTCTCTTTGATGTAATTAACAACATTCTTTCCTTTGTTGTCTGTAAAAGGTAATCACCTACAGTGATTCTATGCATAGTGGATCAGGACCTGTGCATAGTAAATGAAAACCACCCTCAATGTAATGTGCCCAGAAAAGCAATAAAAGCCTCTCCAGGCAGGAGTCAGGGTCTCTCTGGCCTGCTCTTGGGCCCTTTCTCTCTGGCCCTCTCTCTCACTTAAAGAGCGGCCATGCAGGCCCTTTTTCCACATCATCACTACACAGCTGATCCTCTACGGAGGGCAGATGTTGAGGGTAAGTGGTCACAGCCAATCCTTGAAGCTGGCTGGCCTGAGTAAATCCCTCCCATTGACCTGACAACAGCAACCAAGGCTCAACTACAAGAGGAGGGTGTCCTCAGCCCACATGAAGGGCTCACCTTGAGTAACCAGCTTGGGTGATAGGAGGTTATGCCACTGGACCCTATAGGACACCTGCTACGTGAGGCCACACTACCAAGACACAGAGTCAAAGCAGCCCTACCTGATATACAGAAACCAACCCTGGCAGGCTGCCAAAATGAGGAGACAAAGAAACATGGCCCAAGTGAAAGAAAAGACCAAAACTCCAGGAAAAGGACAAAACAAAATGGAGACAAGCAATCTATCAGATGTAGAGTTCAAAACACTGGTTATAAAGATGCTCAAGGAACTTAGTGAGGACCTCAATAGCATAAAAAAGATCCAGTCAGAAATGACGGATACATTACTTGAAATAAAGAACAATTTACAGGGAAACAACAATAGAATGTATGAAGCCGAGAATCAAATCAATGATTTGGAACATAAGGAAGCAAAAAATAACAAATCAGAACATGAAGAAAAAGAATCCCCCCCAAAATGAGGATAGTACAAGCAGCCTCTGAGATGACTTAAAACGTCCAACATTCACATCATAGGGGTAACAGAAGGAGAAGAGAAAGAGCAAGACATTGGAAATCTACTTGAAAAAATAATGAAAGAAAACTTCCCTAATTTGGTGAAGGAAATAGATATGCAAGTCTGGGAAGCCCAGAGAGTCCCAAATAAGATGGATGCAAAGAGGCCCACTCCAAGACACATCATAATTAAAATGCCAAAGGTTAAAGATAGAGAATCTGAAAAGCAACAGGAGAAAAGCAGTTACCTACAATGGTATCCTCATAGGACTGTCAGCTGATTTATCAAAAGAAACTTTGCAAGCTAGAAGGGATTGGCAAGAAATATTCAAAGTCATGAAAAACAGGGACCTACAACCAACATTACTCTACCTAGCAAAGCTATCATTTAGAATCGAAGGGCAGATAAAGAGCATCTCAGACAAGAAAAACTAAAAGAGTTCATCGTCACCAAACTACTATTATATGAAATGTTAAAAGGACATATTTAAGAAAAAGAAGATCAAAACTATGAACAATAGCCCTGGCTGGTGTGACTCAGATTGAGTACTCGCCTGAGAACCAAAGGGTTACCGGTTCGATTCCCAGTCGGGGAACATGTGTGGGTGAGGGCCAGGTCCCCAGTAGGGGCCACGTGAGAGGCAACCACACATTGATGTTTCTCTCCCTCTCTTTCTACATCCATCCCCCTCTCTCTAAAAAGAAATAAAATGTTTTTTAAAACAACTATGAACAATAAAATGGCGATAAATGCATATCTATCAACAATTGAATCTCAAAAAGAAACTAAGCAAACAAGAAGAGATCGATTCATGGATACAGAGAGTGTTTTGATGGTTGCCAGATGGGAGAGGGATATGGGTAAATGGGTGAAGTGGTGAGGAGATTAAGAAGTACAAATAGGTAATTACAGAATAGCCAGGTGTCTGTTGTAAAATACAGTATAGGAAAGGAACTTATACGCATGACCCATGGACACGAACAATGGTGTGAGGGTTGCCTGAAAAAATGGGGGTTGCTGGGTGGAGCAGAGCAAAGGTGGAAAATCAGGAAAACTGCAATAGCATAGTCAATAAAATATAATAAAAATAAAACAAATCTATAATAAAAAGAATTAATAAAATCAAATTTGGTTTCTTAGAAAAAGTGGAAGAATAAAGACAATCCTCTGACAATATTACTCAAGAAGTACACAAAAAGGAAAGGCACAAATTATCATTAAGAACAAAAAGGGGGAAGCATAATTACAAATATTTCAAAAATATAGGTAGTAAGAGTACACATAAATAATTTCATATCAATAAATTTTAAAATATAGATAAAATAGTTAAATTCTAGATGAGCAGGAATCCTCACAAGAACTGATACAAGAAAGAATAGAAAGACTGAATAGCTTAATAATTGCATCAATAGTTTAAGCTCTTACAACTAAGAAAACTTCTGCCAAATATTACCAATGACATTTATGAAAAACATTCAAGGAACACATTTCAGCTTTCTATATACTTTACTAAAGTTTAGAAACAGAGAAAAATAGTCTCTCCAACTCATTTTATTAGCCAGAATACCTTTTGTAGCCAAACTTGACAAAAATAATACAAGAAAGGAGAATTACAAACCAGTCTTACTAAAGAATACAGATATAAAAATCTAAAATGCAGCACTAGCAAACCCAATCCAGCAATGTATAAAAACTGACACGTAGCATCACCCAGGTGAGTTTCTCCCAAGAATATAAGTTTAGTTTAAGAAGAAAATAAAGTTATATAATTTATTTCATTAACAGATAAAAGAAGAACCTTCAATAATTATCTTAATATATGCCAAAAAAGCATTTGAAAAAGATGATCCAGTCATGATTTTAAATAAAAACTCAGAAAACTGAGAATAAAGAAAACTCCTTTTTTGAAAAAAGCCTACAGCGAATATTTATGACGAAACTTTTGGATGGATGGATTTATTTATTTATTTATTTAAATTTTATTTTTCAAAATGTACAGCTGGTGAGACCTATTGTTCATGCATCCTCACCGGCAGCGGGTGTGTCCCCAACTTGGGTGTTTCTGGTTTGAAACTGGATTTAAATCCTTTACGAAGGAGCTCCTGAAGGGCTGCCCTGGCCAAGGAACCACAGATCTTCAGTCTCTCAGAGACAACTGCTGGGATTATAAACTTATACTTGGGAACTCCCTACAGAGTTTGTCAAGTGTTGCTTTGTCAAATAAGACTAGATTCTTGAGCTTGTCCCAAACTTTGCCTTTGGACCACTTCTTTTTGGCATTTCCCCCAGATTTGTTCACTGGGTTTTTGTCTTTCTTGGATGACTTTCCAGAATCTTCCCTCTTGTCCTTGCGCAGCAGGGGAACTCAAAGAGCACCTGCTACCACTGCTGCCTCCATAAGATGTTGGGCCAATGACGAAACATTCAAAAGCATCCCTTTTAAGGTCAGAAACTAGGACCTAGCCAGGTAGCTCAGTTGGTTAGTGTCCTCCCACTATGCCAAGGTTGCTGGTTGGATCCCCAGTCAGGGAACATACAAGAACCAACCTGTGAATGCACCAATAAGTGGAATAACAAATCAATTTTTCTATCTATCTATCTATCTATCTATCTATCTATCTATCTATCTATCTATCTATCTACTTTCCTCTCTGAGATAAATTTTTAAAAATATTTAAAATCAGAAACTAAATAGGAATACCCACTGTCACTTCTCTTTACCAAGGTACTAACAAGATACTAGACGTCCTTTCCAGTGCAATAGGGGGGAGAAAAAAAGACATAAATATTACAAAGGAAAAAGCAAAACTTCAATTATTTGCAGACTGAAATAATTGGTTCTGAAAGAAATTCAGAAGAACCTAAATGATTCAAAATAATACAGCCCTGGCTAGTGTGGCTCAGTGGACTGAGTACCAGCCTGTGAACAAAAAGGTCATCAGTTTGATTCCCAGTCAGGGCATAGGCCTGGATTGCAGGCCAGGTCCCCAGCTCAGGGCATGCAAAGTGCAACCCATCAATGTATCTCTAGCATGTCAATGTTTCTTTCCCTCTTTCTCCCTTCCTTCCCCCATCTCTAAAAAAGAAATAAATAAAATCTTAAAAAAAAAAAAACCTTCAGTGATGCCACAAATACAACTTTTCCATTGCCCCAAATAAAACATCTCATTTTTAAAAAAAGAAATAATACAGTGTTTATTTCAGTACAAAACTCAATTACAGCAGTAAAAATAGCCTCTTCAACAAATGGTGTTGGGAAATCTGGACAACTACATGCAAAAAAATGAAACTTGAGCACCAACTTACACCACACACAAAAATAAATTCAAGGTGGATAAAAGACTTAAATATAAGTCGTGATACCATAAAAATCCTAGAGGAAAACATCAGCCCGGCTGGTGTAGCTCAGTGGATTGAGCGTGGGCTGGGAACCAGAGGGTCCCGGTTCGATTCCCGGTCGGGGCACATGCCTGGGTTGCGGGTCAGGTCCCCAATGAGGGCCATGTGAGAGGCAACCATACATTGCTCTTTCTCTCTCCCTTCTCCTCTCTCTGAAAATAAATAAATAAAATCTTAAAAAAACATCGGTAGGAAAATCTCAGACATTCCACGCAGCAACATCTTCACTGATATGTCCCCTAGAGCAAGGGACATAAACAAATAGGACCTCATCAAAATAAAAAGCTTCTGCATAGCTAAAGAAAACAGTATTAAAATAAAAAGAAAACCAACCATATGGGAAAACATATTTGTTGATGATACCTCAGACAAGGATTTGATCTCCAAAACATACGAAGAACTCATACAACTCCACTCCAGGAAGACAAAAAACCCAGTTAAAAAATGGGCAAAAGACTTGAACAAGACACTTCTCCAAGGAGGACATACAGAGGGCCCAAAGACATATGAAAAGATGCTCAGCATCACTAGCCATCAGAGAGAAGCAAAATAAAACCACAATGAAATACCACCTCACACCAGTCAGAATGGCCATCATAAACAAAGCAACAAATAAGTGTTGGAGAGGATGAGAAAAGGGAACCCTAGTGCACTGTTGGTGGGAATGCAGACTGGTGAAACCACTGTGGAAAACAGTATGGAATTTCCTCAGAAAAGTAAAAATGGAACTATCTTTTGACCCAGCAATTCCACTGCTGGGATTATACCCTTAGAGCCCTGAAACACCAATCCAAAAGAACCTATGCACCTCAATGTTCATAGCAGCACAATTTACAATAGCCAAGTACTGGAAGCAACCTAAGTGCCCATCAGCAAATGAGTGGATCAAGAAACTATGGTACAGCCCGGCTGGTGTAGCTCAGTGGATTGAGCGCGGGCTGGGAACCAGAGGGTCCCCGTTCGATTCCCAGTCGGGGCGCATGCCTGGGTTGAGGTCCAGGTCCCTGGTGAGGACCGTGTGAGAGGCAACCGTACATTGCTCTTTCTCCCTCCCTTCTCCTCTCTCTGAAAATAAATAAATAAAATCTTAAAAAAAAAGAAAAGAAACTATGGTACATTTACACAATGGAATTCTACGCAGCAGAGAGAAAGAAGGAGCTTATACCCTTTGTGACAGCTTGGATGGAACTGGAGAGCATTATGCTAAGCAAAATAAGCCAGGCGGTGAGGGACAAATACCATATGATCTCACCTTTAACTGGAACCTAATCAACAACAACAAAAAAAAGCAAGCAAAATATAACCAGAGACACTGAAATTAAGAACAATCTAACAGTAGCCAGAGGGGAGGGAAGAGGGAACTGTGCGGAGAAGGGTTTTCAGGAACTACTATAAAGACACATAGACAAAACCAAGGGGGAGGGTGGAAGCAAGGGAGGGAGGTGAGTTTGTATTGGGTGGGGAGCGGGGAGAGAGGAGAAAATGCAGACAACTGTAATTGAAGAACAATAAAATAATTTTTAAAAAATAAATAAAATAAAATATTATTGCTGTATCTTTTTAAAAACTCAATTACAAAGAAGAGAGAAATCCTGTCACATACTATAACATGAATGAAACTCAAGCACATTATGCTAAGTCAAATAAGCCAATCCCAAAATTACATACTGTATGGTTCCACTTATATAAAATATCTAAAGTAGTCAAATTCATAGAAACAGGAAACAGAATGATGGTTGCCAGACACCAGGAGAAGGATGAGATGGGAGTTCTTGTTAGTGGCTATAGATGTACAGTTCTTCAAGATGAAAAAGTTCTGGAGATCTGTTGTCCAACAATGTGAATATACTTAACACTACTAAATTTCATAAACTGTACACTTAAAAATAGTTAAGATTGTAATTTTATGTTATGTGTTTTACCACAATTAAGAATTTTTAAGTATCTAAAAACTAATTACATTTTTATACCAATAAAAAAGAGAAAAAATATTTTTGAAAACATGCCATTTGCAATGTCAATAAATTGTACAATGAAATACTTACATGGTGAAATGATAACATGTTGTTCAAAGACATAGAAGGCATAAATAAATGGACGTATAAACCATGTTCATGGTAGAAGATTCAATATTCTTGGCAAGGTGATCTATAGAATCAATGCAATGTCAATCAAAATCCCAACAAGTTGTTTTGTGGAATTTAACAAGCTTACTCTAAAGTTTATATGTAGAGGGCCAAAAATAGCTAAGATAGTCCTGAAAATGAAGAGTAAGGTGGGAGATTTGTCTTACCAGTTTTCAAAAATTATTGAAATTTATATAAAATATAAAAATTTCTAAAAGATGGCATTGTATTGGATAGAAATAGACCAGTCAAGCAATGAAACAGAAAAAGAGCTCAGAAACAGACCCACATATAAACTTATTACATAACTGGCATTGTAGAGTGGGGGAGAAGGAATAAAATTTTTAATACATTTTTCTGGAATAATTGTTTATGTATGAGAGAAATAAATAGATTTTACTCCTTTATCATGTTACAGAAAATGAAACGACCAGACACCAAGAGATATCGGAGCACGATTTATTTACATGCATGGGCCCTGGGGAGTTCTCCAAATCCAGGGTGCCGAGGTTAGGTTGGGGTCTGCTTTTATAGCCTTGTCTCTTCCTAGTATACGTGGCAGAAGCAGGTTACCATAGAAGCAAAAGCAGATGTTAGATCAGCTACCTTATTTGGGAGACAAAGAACAAGGTGCATGGGCTTAACGCGGAAGTTAAGCCTGGCAACTTTACCTGGTTCTTTATGTGCTATTAGCATTGTTAGTTGCTAAGCAGGTCATGGGTGGCTGAGCCTGCAGCTTGGCAGGAAAGTTTGTAACTGACATTCTGTAACTGGGCTGGTAACTGACATTTTAGACAAAGAACAAAGTACTGGGGGCTTGGGTTCGCCACCCCCGCCCCCCTTTTGCAGGCGGGAGGTGTTCCTGCAGTTTAGCAGTATAGAGGTTGCCTGTAACAATCACACTATAAACAAATATATTGTGTCATTCCGATTATATGAAGCTCATGACAATGCAAAACCACCTAGTGTTTAAAGAGGAAAACGTATGTAGTAAAAATCATTAAAGAAAGAAGAAATGATGCCACAACGCAGCGAGGTGGGTTGCCCCGCCCTGGCAAATACCTAAGTCTCCGCCCCTTACAATGCAACAGGTGCACGGAGACAAAGAAATATGGATCAAATGAAAAAACAGATCAAAATTCCAGGAAAAGAATTAAGCAACAAGGAGATAGCCAACCTATCAGATGCACAGTTCAAAACACTGGTAATCAGGATGCTCACAGAAATGACTGAGTATGAACGCAAAATAAAAGAAGTAGAGGCCATGAAAAGTGAAGAAAATAAAGAAAAATATACAGGGAACCAACAGTGAAGAGAAGGAAGTTGGGACTCAAATTAACAATTTGGAATAAAAGGAAGAAATAAACATTCAACCAGAACAGAATGAAGAAACAAGAATTCAAAAAAATGAGGAGAGGCTTAGGAACCTCTGGGACAACTTTAAACATTCCAACATTCAAATCATAGGGGTGCCAGAAGGAGAAGAGGAACAGCAAGAAATTGAAAACTTATTTGAAAAAAAATAATGAAAGAAAACTTCCCCAATCTGGCAAAGGAAATAGACTTCTGGGGGGTCCAGGAAGCTCAGAGAGTCCCAAACAAGATGGACCCAAGGAGGACCACACAAACACACATCATAATTAAATTACCCAAGATTAAAGATAAGGAGAGACTATTAAAAGCAGCAAGAGGAAAGGAGAGAGTTACCTACAAAGAACTTCCCATAAGTCTCTCAGCTGATTTCTCAAAAGACACCTTGCAAGCAAGAAGGGGCTGGAAAGAAGGATTCAAAGTCATGAAAGGCAAGGACCTACATCCAAGATTACTCTATCCAGCAAAGCAATCATTTAGAATGGAAGGGTAGATAAAGTGCTTCCCAGATAAGGTCAAGTTCAAGGAGTTCATCATCACCAAGCCCTTATTAGATGAAATGTTAAAGGGACTTATCTAAGAAAAAGAAGAAGATCAAAACTATGAACAGTAAAATGACAACAAACTCACAACTAACAACAACTGAACCTAAAAAAACAAAACCAAAACAAAGTGAGCAAACCACTAGAACAGGAACAGAATCACAGAAACAGGGATCACATGGAGGGTTATCAACGGAGAGGGAGAAGGGAGAGATTGGTGGGGGGAAATACAGGGAATAAGAAACATAAATGGTTGGTACAAAATATGGGGAGGTTAAGAATAATATAGGAAATGGAGAAGCCAAAGAACTTACATGCACAACCCATGGACATGAACTAAAGTGGGGGCAGGGGGTGCTGGAGAGAATGGGCAGAGGATAAGGGGAAGAAAAAAGGAATGGGACAACTGTAATAGTATAATCAATAAAATATACTTTAAAAACAAATAAATAAAAATGTTAAAAAAGAAAGGAAAGAAGAAATGAGAAACACAATGGCATGACTGGTTCCACTGAGAGGGAAGGAGATGGGACAGGGAAGATCATCCGGGGGCTTGAAAGATAATGGTAATGCTCATTTCTTAAACTGGGTGGGTTTTGTGTCATTATTCTTGTATCTTAGATGTGTTCTGTAAATCATTTTGTATACTCTCAATGTTATTAAAACATGTAAGAGAAAAAGATGAAGAAGAAATGGCCGAAGTTTGCCATGATGAGAAAAGCACCAGTGAATTGACAAGGGGATGGTGCATGCTCCTTCCTAACCCAGAGTTTGCCCTGGATAGAGGCACTTACTTTCCTGTAAGTTTGTCTTTTCACTTTTGATTGGGGTTAACAATACATACCACACATAAACCTTCTGAGGATCACAAAGGCAGTGGGGCTGAAAGTGCCTTGTAAAAGTAAAAGGCCATGCACATGTAAAGTGGCATTGTTCTTGACAATTTCAGATTCGCAGGAGAACAAAAGCCACAGCCTGTGACTCAGCCCTAAACCCCTCACAGGGCCCGCCCTGGTTTGCAGAAACGAGCTGTGGTGACTGTCTGCGGGGCTCTCCACGCCCGACCCCACCCTTGGACAGCTGCACTCACCAAATGCCATTGTAAATGTTGCTTCCTCCCACCCACCCGCCCCCAAAAAATACCCTTAAAAATCATACCCTCAAAGCCAACAAAAGATTTGTTTGTTTGGGGTTTAGTTTTATTGTATAAATCCATGTTCCTGTCTCCTTCCACTACTGTGGATGCACCTGGGTATTCAGCAGGTGGACAGCTTGCATTTGTTGATTCTCTTCAACCTCTTGTTTGGTTCACCCACCAGGTCCCTGGAAATGAAGGGTTGGGCTTTCCCTGAGCCCCTCCTGAGGCAGTGGGTCTTTGCCCACAGAAACAACCCCTCCTTCCTCTTTGTATGAAGCTCTTCTCAGCTCAGAAAGCTCTGAAAGCAGGGGAGAGGACGGGCAGGGTTCAGAATTTCTCTTTGCAAACTGTGGACTTGTTTGCAGTAGGCATGTCTTAGGTGTAGCTGAGTTGCTTTATTGGGGGGTTGATTGCTGAAAGCCAAAAGGTTCCCCTGCTGACACCCCCTGGGCATCCAAGTTCTATCTTCCTCTTCACAGAAAGGTCTCCTCGATGGCCAGGGTTGCGGTGCCACCACCACTGGCCCCTCCCCAGGGATTCAGGAAAACACCCCAACTCTCCCCACGGCATCCTGCTCTCTGCCCACAGGAGGGCGCTCGCTCCACACCCCAAATTACCAGTCACTGACGACCAGAGGTGTTTTCCAGAGACTGGAATACAGCCAAGGCTTGGACAGGGCTGGGCAGACCAGGAGCTGGAGCCTGGGTCCCCTCCTGTGGTCCAACCATGCGAGTCTCTACTCCCTGAGAGGCAGAGAAGACAACAAGAGAAGGAAGGACTCCGAAAGGGGATGCTTCCAGCCTTCTCAGGATACCCCCGCTCCAGGGAGGAAAAAGACCTACTTCCACAGCGTTGGGCCCCCAGGAAAGTGGGAGGTGAGTAAGAAGGGAAGGTGGACATGGTCTTACCCTGAAGTCCCCAGAACCTTCAGAGGAACTGGCCTGGTTCAGACTAGGCCTGAAGGGGACAGAACTGTGACAAATGCTGCACTGCCCTGAGACAGTCCACTCCTTTGTCCCCTACTCCCACCTTCTCCCTGCAAACACTAATGTAAACAGTGCTGATGGGGCCTGAGAGTCAGTTTGGGCTCCAGGAAATAACCAGAGTGGTTCCTTCTGCTGAGGCTGCAGGGGTGGGCATGGCTCTATGTTGACAGAAAGGCTTGAAGCTGCAGTTTGCCCAGCCCCAGGGACACCCCCCTGCCCCACCCCGTGACTCATGTGTTCCTGTAGCTGCCAGCTCCTCAGACTGCCACCCCAACACAAAGGATGCTGTCCCAAATGCAGGGACAGGCTCCTAAAGCATGCCTCCCACCTTAGACCAGGGCGTGGGCAGCTGCAGTGAACTCATGAACACCCCGGGCTAGGCTTTGGGTATGCCACACGCGCCCTCTCGGCCCCTGCTTCACTGTGGTGAGAAAGTGAGCTGGCCCGGCCAGCCAAGGGCCCTCCTGACTCTTCTCTCACCACACCCAGAGCAAAACGCATCTTCTGGAACCCTGCGAGGACTCTCTCTGCCCCAGTCTGGACCTTTCACAGCCTGCCTCAAGCCCCATTTCCCTTTCCAAGCCCATCCAGAACCCACTCTACTGGGGACCGCTTGCGCCTTTCCTTAAGAGGGCTTTGTCCAGAGGGGGCACCTTTTCTAATTCACGTAATGGTACCTTAGGAGCTGGCGGCGGCCTTGTCAGAGTTGGGTCCACCATCCTGTGGACCCTCCCTCCAGCTCCCCAGCCTAGTACGTCAGAGTCACTCCTGGAGCTTCCCGAACAAACCCTCTGCCGGCTGGGACAGCACCAAGCAGAGGAGGAGGCAGAACTCATTGGGAAGCCAGGACACATGAGTAAATTTGACAAAAATACGTATATGTTTATTGTACAATCACCCACCACTGGATTGGACTTAAGCCAACCAAAGGGTGCCTCTACCTTCCCGACTTATTTTTAGCCACTGAGAAGCTCATGGTAAAACGTAGCCAAGACCCCCAGAAAGGTGATATGTTCCTGGGCGTTCACCACCGGGTCCTGTGCTGGTCCAGGTCAGCCAATGGCACTCCACTTCGGGACTCCTGCAGCTTCTAAAGTGTTGCAGTGAGAAACTCAGACTCGGTGGTGATGAGAACCTGGGTTCTCTCCCTTTCCCCCTCCCTGGCGGCCCTCTCTCATATAAGGGAGTGCTCACTTGTCACCAAAAATCCCAATCCACTTGGATTCACTTGGCTTGACCTCTCCTTTGCTCTTGCCCCTCACTCAGAGGGAGTGAATTCCACCAGGCTGAGAGTATCCCCCACCCCCTCAGGGGAGTGGACCGATGAGCTCAGTAAGGCTAAGGCTGTGAACTAGGGCCCCAGCTGCCAGTCAGACGCATTTAGCACCTCCCCTCTCTAATCTGCTTCTAAAGGGCAAGAGGTAGGAAGAGCTAAGGAGGATGGGTGGTTTGAGGGTTCTAAGGGGCAAGTAGGGCTGCAGCTGGAGACGGTGCTCCAGGATTCCAAAAGAAGTAGGGGAGTGGGGGTGGGGAGGTGGAGGCTGCACATCCAGCCCTTCATGCACAGCCTCACAGGGCCACACACTGCGCACTGACACACCCGGGAAGCGTCCTCGCACACTCCAGAAAAGCCTACGGTGGGAGCCGTGCCACGGGAAGCCTTAGCCAGGGTCCAGCCCACACTCCTGACTCCTGCACAGACCTGCCCAGTCTGGAGCCCACACAGTGGGCCGGTGCAGTGCGCCTACACCAGCCCCGGGGCGGCCGAGGTACCGCTGACCTGACCAGAAGTCACCTTCTAACTGCAGCCAAGCCATGGGAAGCGGTGGCGGGGATGCACTGAGCAGTCGGCCTGCGCCCAGCCGCTGGCCCTGCGAGGAGCACGCCTCACCCCACCCCACCGTTTGCACAGCACCCACCCGGCCCATTCAACTTTTCAAGCCTCCTGCTCTGGGGCTGTTGAGGAGGGCGAGGGAGGGGGCTGGCTGGAAGTTGGGGAACCCGATGGAGACCACTGCTCAGTTTGCCTGCCCTGGTGACAAGTGACATATGGGGACAGGAGGTGGAGAGCCAGAGCAGCGTGCGTGCATATGTGTGATCGGGGAAGAAGGTGGAAAAGGGTGTTTGGGCTCAGACCTAAATGAAGGAGGGGGTGTAGCCAGTGATATGATTTAAATTTTAAAGGACTTCTACAACACCTACCTGTCAGCAAAAATAAATTCCTACCACCACCCAACTTCCTCCCATCACCCCCACCCTGGAATTCTACCTTCTACCTGGAGCTGTAGGGTTAATGAGCCCGCCTGTGAGCACCGCTAGTTATTTCCCCTCCACCGAGGGTGATGGTGGGGGTGGGACTGCTACCCAGGGGGGGATGGAGGAGAGGGAAGAGGGCTGCCAAGTTTGCCCATCTTTGTTTTTTAATGTATTGATTTGAGAGAGAGAGAGAGAGAGAGAGAAATAATTTGTTCCACTTATGGATGCACTCATTGGGTGATTCTTGTACGTGCGCTGACCAGGGACTGAACCCACAATCTTGGTGTGTCAGGTCTATGCTTTAAAGAACTGAGGGACCTGGCCAGGGCCCAGGCTGCCCTTCTTATTACCATTGTCAGGGTGGACTCCTGTGAGCTGGTGACAAGTCAGACTGGCTTGCCCACCACTACCCTCAGGTCCCACACCCCAGACAACCCCAGCGTCCTCACTCTTTCCCCTTAGCTTCCTCTGCATCTTAGCAGCATCCACGGAAGGCAAGCAAAAGCCTGGCCCCACTTCCCCATTTTCCAGAAGGGCAAAACCAAGCCTGGACAAGCTCAGTGATGTCCACAGTGAAGAAGACCAGGAAGAGGAGTGGGAGCCCAGGACCCTAACACCCAGAAGCTCTCAACCCACTTAAGGAGAAGCTCTGCCTTGCCCCCCCACCCCCACCCCACCCAAGGTGAACAAAACATCTCCAAAACTAGCCTCCAGACGCCTGGAGTGGGAAAATCTTTATTTCCTGTGGCGGAAGGGAAAGCTGAAGCAGGGCCCATCTGGGAGGGGGAGGGGCGCACAGGGCCACAGGCCCCTGTGGAAGGAGCCGTCGAGGCCGGGGCAGCGGCTGAGCCCTGTCATTTGTGGTCCTCCAGGAAGAAGTCATTGTAGGCCATGCACAGAGTGGTCAGGAATACCGAGTACTCCTTAAAGTCGATCTCCTGGTCGCAGTTTTTGTCAAGGCTCTTCATCAGGTCGTCGATACTGCCCTCCTGCATTTTCTTGGAGGGCCCAGAGACAGGGACAGGTCAGCCAGCCCTCTCGGCCCTGCCCCACCACTGCGTGGTGCCTCCCACCCCTGGAAAGGCAGCCTCACGATGACCCCACCTGAGTCAGTAACACTCTGAGCATCTGGACCCCAGCCCCTCCCCAGTCCACGCCCAGCACAGGGCCCCGCACCAAGCAAGGGTGTGGGTCCCTGACACCCGAACTTAAATAAATTACAATAGGAAGGCAAGGCCACCCTTCCTTTCCCTCGCCACTTTCCACCATCCAGATTTTATATACCACCTGACAGTAACAGCTTGGTGACAATGTGGCGTTGAGCCTGATCCTAGTCTCTGATTTACGCTGTCCCTAGGGCAGATAGGTGAGGACTGGCCCAGACTACACATCTCTCCACAACAGCAGTGTGTGGGGGCTGAGGAGCCACAGGACCCTTCCCCACCAGCAGAGCTTGCAGGGCAGCTGGGTGGAGATGAGTGGGTGGCGCCCACCTGTAATCCCCGTCTGGTCCCCTGCCTTCCCAGCCCAGCTCCCCCAAGAGAATGGAGACAGGACCCTGGACTGGTACAGGGGAAAAACACAGACACCTTGCCCTCCCCTCTTCACTGCCCGCAGCTCCAGCTTTTCCACAGGAGACAGGACGTCGGGACATACAGAGATGGAAACGGCTTCTCTGTGATGCAATCCTTGTCCCCAGTCTGGGCTCCTATTGTAGCCAGGCCCTCCCCGGGGCCTCTGTCCTCCTGTAATTAACCCCTACTGGACCCGGGGCCCCTCCCTCGGCCCTCATTAACTCCAGGATGCAGAAAATCTGGCAGGAAGGCCAGAGGGTTGGCCTGGTAACACACACACTTGCTTCAGGCCCCTGCCCACAGGGGCACACTTGGGGGAGCTTCTCTCTGGGGAGGCCCACCAGGGTTCAGTATATGACTGAATTTTAAAGGAAAAAGAAAGAGTGATTCACAGGCCTTGCCTGGAATTCCAGCCTAGCCTCTCGTGAGCTGGATGTCCCTAAACAAGTCATATAATGTATCTGAGCCTCAGTATTTTTAACTGTAAAAATAATATCATAACTACTTCATAGGCCATCGCCTCTGCCAGTTGCCTCTCTCCCAACATCTGCATCTGCTAATAATCAGCTCCGTCTCCCTCCGAACCTGTGTTCACCAACCAGCAGAGCAATCCTTTTATTTCCTGCGGCAGCACCAGCTGAGAGCTCTGCATGTGCGGCCCTGCCCTTGAGCTGTGCCCAGCTCAGCCTAGACCCCCTGGACCCCCTCATCCCTGCAACGCCTCACACGGGCTCTGCCACCCCTGCGTGGGCCTGGCCTCAAATCAAAGATTCCTTGACTTCATTCTCTAAAGCCTCACACAGACTTCCTTCTTCCCAGTGCAATACGACTTATCCTGCAGCCCAGAGGTCTAGAGTTCTGTTGGCCCAAGGCCCTCACCTTCCTCCTTTGGTCTCTGTCCCTTCTGGTCAACCTGCTCCTGACTGAGACTAGAGTGCCCTGGGGGTAGGTGTGTGTCCCCTCACTCTCGGCCTCTATGGAGGCACGGCTGGGTCTCCCACCTCCATTGGGCCCCCCTGACAGCTGTGTCAATGCTTCGGTGCTTCCTCTTTCTCTCCCTCCCCTCCCATAGGGCCCACAGGAAGCACACGGACTTGGGCGGGTGACAGGGCAGCCACCTACCTCGGCAAGACACAGTTCCTTCTTGATCAGCTCCTTCAGTTCCTTCCTACTGAGGGTCAGCTTGCTGCCCTCTCTCCCTGAATATTTGTGGAAGGTGGTGACCATCGTGGCCAGGGCCTTCTCCAGAGGGGTCTCCATGGTGTGCAACTCTGGAGAGGGAAGGGAGGGGACAGGTCACATTTCCTGGGAAGCCAGACCTTCTGCTGCCCCTATCGCTAGCCCGTCTCCCAGACTCGTCCCCCAAGGGTCAAAGACGGGAATCCATGAGACCAAAATCCACCAACAGGTGGACTCAAAGGTGTCAAGGATGGTTCTAGTGAGTGCCAAGCTCAAGTGGGACAGCCAGAGCGGTGACACTGACCAGCTCCCAAAGGAGACTGCACACCGCCCTGCTCGGGGGGTGTTAAAAGGGGGTCTGGGGTGGAAGTATGAAGAGATGAACTCTCCGAAAGAAGAACTGGTGACAGATGATGGAGTACATCAGGGGTCGGGATTTTCTCCCTGCCCTATCCAGCCTAGACGTTACTTCCCAGAGGCACCCTAGTCACCCTCCTTTGCCTCCTGTCCTATGTGGGAGTGGGGAACGGGGCAAGGAGAGAGTTCAGAGGTTGGAGGGGGCTAGAGCTGGACCTGGGAGATAAGGTCTCAACAGGAAACGGAACAGAGGTGATCGGACTTGTCTAGCTGGTCTCCAGTCTCTGGCCCAGAGAACTGCGCACGAAGGCTGGCCACAGGAAGCAAAGGGAGTGTGCTTATTGAAATCTCCAGATCGTTCTGAGAGCAGGATCCAGAGGTAGCATTGGATAGGGCCCTCTGGTCCATCAGCACAGCCACACCCACCCAAGTAAAGAGGCAGCTGGAGCTCCTGTGACTCAGACTTGAAAACCACTTCCTCCTTTGGGAGGAAGGAGGCAACACCCAAGGAACTTGGAGGCTGCAGGTAAATCTGTGCAGAGTCCAGAGCAAGCAGAAAGAAGCTGCTGGCTCTCACTGTCAGCCCAAAGACTACCCCATGGTTCTTAAACTGGACCTGCCATTCTCCTCGCGCCTCCCAAAAACCTCAGCCTCTCCCTACCTCCTGGAGACTCGGCCAGGACCAAAGTGGAGGCAACCCCAGAACCCCTCTCAGGAAATGCTGAAAGCCACGGTTCAAATGCCCTGCTTTCTTTTCCCTAAATAGATGTCCATTCATTGGGCCGGGTCTCCCTTGGTGGAGGTCATCATGGCTTGACACCCTCTGGCCTCATCCCCCAGCTTGCCCTGCCATATAGATGAGCGGGGAGATCAGAAAAAGGACTCACCAAGGAAAGACCAAGCCAGAGAACCCACGCAGCAAAAACAGGCTCCCTCCCACTGCTCTCCGCCTTTATTCCCTCTCTCCAGTCCCCAGGAAATTAGCAGAGGGACAGGGCCAATGAGAAGGGTCCAGGGACATGCAGAGACCCAGGTCAGAGTCCCCTGGGACAGGGCTGGGGAGAAATCCCCTCTCTGCCAATCTCACCTTTGTATTTCCAAAGGGAGGGACAGGGCACACCGAGCCCACCACGACATACACATCATCAGCCCTGGAAGCTTTGTTTCTCCAAAAGAAAACCAGAATTCACAACCTGACGGGCCAACAGGGCAGAAGAGAAGCCAGGCTGTCCTAGAAAGAAGACCCAAGAGGTATGGACCAAAACAGGGTATCTCCCACGCCCTAGGCTGCTGTCCACTCGGGCCCTCCCAACCTCTTCGAGAGCAAAGCAGAAACACCTGAAGATGGGAATTAGTGGGGGAAGATGTTTCTTGCCAAGGTCATTGGTCATTAATTAGTATAGAGCTTACGGTTTTGAAAAGGCTTTCAAATGAATGATTTCTTCTACACCTCATTTACCTTCCTGAGAAAGAATTGTCAGAGACTCTTGGAATGGAGGACTGAAAATCAGGGCCTGGGGAGGGGGTCCAGGGAAGGGTATGTCCCAGTGATGGGACAGAGGTTTGGAGTGTGGACAGCAAGTTCCAGTGCAGTAATGAATGGGGCAGGGGTCAGGGAGAGTTGCCTTATCCCAAGAGAGATTCATTGTTCTACCGTGAACCAGTCCAAGTCTGAGAACAGGACAGAGTTAGGGGCTTAGCGCCGGTGCCTGCTGCAGCCCCACCCTAGCCTGCCCACTCCACTTCCACCCCGAGCTGGCAAGGCTACAGAGGCAGCAGGGACTGGTCGCCTGGCAACAGGAGTTTCCGAAGCAGAGAGTGAAACTGGAGGAGGCTCCGGGGAGGGCACTCCCCAGAGTTATGCGCAGACTTGGGCAGGGCAGAAGGCAGAGAGAGAAGAGGGAAGAGGCAAACTTTTTCCTGGACCGAAGTTCTACCAAAGTCTCCGTAGTCGCACTGAAGGAATATCTGAGTCACCTACCCCATTCTTCTGAAACTTGAGAGAAAAACACGACAGGATGGGAAGAAAAAGGGAAAGCTTAGAAGGTCAAGGGGACAAACCCCCCTGCCTCTGGACCTGCCCTCTGCTCAGCTCTTCCTTAAAGCTCCCCATACCACCCAGGTGTGGCCTGGAAAGCTAACCTCAATCCCACCCACGGGAGGCTGGAGCCACTGCCCTTTAACCTACAGAAACGCAACGCCATGCCTGATAGTTTGGGGGGTGAGGAGTCTCAATTTTATTTATCAGATCATATGTCTGGAATTTTGTCTTCAGAAGTGTGATCACCTCTCACTGCCTCCCTCACTCCCACCATAGCCACTGTCCTCCACTCGCCCCTTCCGAGCCGCTTCGTCCCTCTCAGAAGGAACGTGATCACTAACTAATAACAGATCTCACTCATCCCAGGGCCCCTGGGGCAAAGACAGGGAGTTAGAGAAGGACGATATTCTCAGGCCATTGCCAACAGCCTGGTCTCCCCACGTCGCCCCTCTTGTCCGATCATGTCCAGCAAGGACTCACCCATCCGGGGGGTTTAAGTGGTGCGCTGGAAGGAGGTACCAGGACTGAGCCCTCCCCCACATCCCACACTGGCCTCCCGTGACTCAGCCCGTTCCCCCACCGCACACTCAAGGCGCACAGGCTCCCTTCCAGACACCAACCAGAAGCAGATGTGACCTTCCACCCATCCCAGCCTTACTCAGAGGTCCTGCCAGAGCCACTGTTGGAGAGGTGGGAGTAGCAGATTCCCTAGCTATGATCCTAGAGCTGGGACATTCCAAGCCTCCGGGGGTCCCTTTATCTGCCTTTGGTCCATTCAGAGTCAACTCTGTCACACACACACACACACACACACACACACACACACTACATCCCTCCCCCATTCTCCAATTCTTTCCACAAAACGGCAGCTCAACTCCCATGTCCCTCAGCCCTGACCCCACGCCCCTAGCGTCTTTCAGACCAGGAGACTCATCGTTTTCAAGAATCTTTATTGAATTTGCTCAGCATCCTGCACACATCCGGAGGAGCCAGGGCGAGGCTTTGTGCCCACTGCCCACAGGGAAAACCCCAGCCAGCAGGCCCCCACCGCATCTGAGGAGCCCTCATTTCTTCCTGGGCTGCTTGTCGGGGAAGCCCTCGAAGAACTCGTTGCACATCATGGCGATGCAGGAAAGGAAGACACAGTACTCCTGGAAGTCCACCTCGTTGTCCTTGTTGGCATCTAAGTTGCTCATCAGCTTCTGGAATGCTGCTTCATCTGTTCTTTTCTGCAGGGGGAAGAAGCTACAGGTAGACACCAGCACCCCGAGGGATGGAGCGAAGACTAGACCAGGTTTCCACACGCAGATGGGCTCAAGAAGGCGCAGCCAGTGCCAGGGGTCCAGCTTTGGAACCCCAGCCTGCAGGACCAAGCTGGGCCAGGAGGTGGGTTCCCTGCAGGTGAGGAAACCCGAGTCCCAGGGTGGTACTGGAAAAGGGGAGTGCATCTTCCCCCAAGGTCTTTTTAAGAATCCAATTAGACAGAGGTCATGAAAGCAGTACATAAACTGCATAAAGTTTGGTGCAGGTGGAAGCAGTGCCTGATCAGGGGAAATAAGCAGGGGAGTATCTCCTTAACTGTCTTCACAGCTAAAAGCCAAATAGAAACTCAAAACTTGTTCTTTGCGGGAGTGATGGCGGGCCCTCCTGGTTCGCAGATCTCAGCTTTGCACACTGACTACCTCGGGATGTTACTTAGCTTCTCTGAGCTTTGGTTGCCCTTCAGTTAATTTGTGCAAAGCCCCCAGCCAATTGTCGGGCCAGTAACCTGCCTGTTTATTCTCAACCACCTTTCTGCTGGGTGCCAGGAAGTGCATGGTGGGTACTCCCTCTGTCTCCGCCCCGGGCAACCAGAGCAAGCTCTCTGCTCTGCCTCCCCTGACTCAGTGTTGGATGCCAGCTGTAGCCACTGCGCTGCAGAAAGACTGGTGTGTCCCAGGGCCCTAACCCCTCCTCTGTGAGGGACACCCCACAACGGAGACTCGTTCCCAGGCAGTAGTCACTCACCCCCAAGAAGCTGGGCATCTCCCGGGTCAGCAGGTCCTTTAGCTCCGACTTGTTGAGCTTGAACTTGTCGCCTTCCTTACCCGAGTACTTGTGGAAAGTAGACACCATCACATCCAGGGCCTTCTCCAGAGGGTATGCCATGGTGGCAGTCGAGATCTGCGGGCGGGGGATCACAGAGGCCTCCTTATCTACCCCACCCCAGCTATGCAATTAGAATGCTCCATCCCACTCCCATCACTCAAGTTGCACTTGGTGACATTCTACTCCCACCACATGAGGAGCCCAGAAAGGTGAGGCTCAGCTCCTGGGGGGAGCACAATGGGAAATGTGTGTTTCGGCTGCACACACTTGCAGGATCCACTGCACAGGCTCTGGATTTCAGGGAGCAAGCTCCCGGGGCCTCACTCAGTCCACTCAGCCCACAGCAGCCCGCCCAGCTCATTCTTCCCCCTCCCAGCCTTGGGCGAGGCTGCTGGAGCCTGCCCAAGAGCCTGTAGCGGAAAACACCAGCGGTCTAGCATAGGGAGGGGCAGGGTGAGGTGGCAGAGGCAGGGATGCCGGGGAGGCCAGGCGCCCATGGGCTGGGCTGCTGGGTGCTGGGCAGAGGCTCACAGACACTACCAGACAAATACCCTCAGTTGCCTTCTACCTCCACTTTGCTTCCCACACCAGAGTATGCACACACAAGTCTGTGCAAGCCAGCCAACACAAGCCAATGTGCACACCCACAGGTCACAAGCACACAAACATACTAGAGCAATGAAATGTACTATAGCTCCAATCCAGCCACCTGCACGCGCCTTTCTCTTTGTTTTCTCTTTTGCACATGCACGGGTGTGCACGCACACACATCCCGCCCCAGAGCCTCCACCTTGGAATCTCACATCTGGGCCTCATTAGCACATCTGGCCCCTACCAGCCTCCTCTTTATCTTGCCCTGAGCCTCAGCCTGCCACCGCGTCCATGTCAAGTGACCACAACTCACCAGTCCAAGAGAGAGGAAGAGCTGAGAAGAGAGGGTTGGGGAGACAGGAAGAGTGGGGAAAGCCCAGCAGTCTGACCTATTTATACCCCAGCCAGGCCCTGCCCATGGCAGCGGATGGGGGAGAGCGGGAGGCAGCCCTCCCGCCTGGGCCAATGTGGTGCGTGCCAGGGCCCCTCCACCAGCCCAGCCTGGAAACACAGCTCCCTACCCTGAGGGGCCAAAGAGAGACAATGGGAGAGCCCAGTGGGCACAGGCAGGGGCCTCAATGAGGTGGGCACCCTCCCCCCACAATGTACACGGCTGCCTGAGTTTTAGGTAGCTGAAGGAAGGGGCAGTCTATGCCTGGGAATGGGGGCCAAAGAATCCGTGGTCCCACCCAGCAGCTAGGAAAGGGGATCCAGGTGTGATGGGTGATGGATGGGAAGTTGCCCTGGAAGCGTGACTGCCCAGGAATTAAGGGACAGGACCCCAGGCTCAGAGATTGAGACAGCTCACAGTGCCTTTCTCCCCTCCCCAAAGGGCTCTCTGCCATGCTGAGCAAGGCCCAGAGCAGGAGCTGGAGTTCTGGGAGGAGGAACAGGCTCACCTAAAAGAATTGCTGGGACCACCCAAGAATGTCAGTGGAGAAGGGAACCTGGGTGAGGTAGTGATGGAGGAGGGAGTAGGAATCAGGTACTGGTGGTACCAGGAGCAGGTGGGGCAGGGAGGGCCTCCACAGTGGGAGTTAAGATTGGGTAGGTGTCTGTGATGAAAAATGGGGTAGAAAGTTAGAGATAAAATGACACAAAATGGGGAAGCTAGGGATCAGGGTTAGGCCCTCAGGGTGGGGTATGAATTCAGGGACGGAGTGAGGGTCAGAAGTGGTGGTTAAGACCCTCAAGTGGCTGTGGCTTTAGGGATGGGGTGTGCCTCAAGGTCTCCCCTTCCCCTTCCATTGCAAGGCACCCTACCCTGGCCGGGACAACACCCTGATCAGATCTCAGGCACCCTAATGCAATTAGTGCTGCACTCTGGGCTCGCACAGCCCGGGGCAGGGAACAAACCCGCCCCAGCCCCACGGCCCCACCCTCATTCACAACATCCTGTCAGAGGGCTGATTCGTCCCCCGGCTGCCCACTCTCCCTCCCCGGGCTGCCCTCTCTCCCTCCTCGGGCTGCCCTCTCTCCCTCCTGGACAGCCCAAAGCAGCTTGTCCCTCAAAGACCCCAGAGAGAGAGAGACCCCCAGCCTCGCCTGGACATCATCCTTGTGTAGATCCCACCCTCTCCTGCTGGACCATAGAGACCATTTCATTTCTGCAGTGTCTGAAACCTCCCTCCGCCTCTTGTTCTCCAGTGGAAAAGGCCAGAGAGGAGCTAAGAAGTCAGCAGACTTTGCCCCAAGGCCCTGGCTGTCCTCTTAAAAGAACCAAACCAAGTCAAGTGACACCAGTTCTTTATTAGCAGTTCCGTAGGCTTCTCCTGTCGTGGTTTCATTTGTGTGCACACTTTGTCAGGCCCGGAGGGCCTCAAAACAAACCCCCACCTCTGCACCCCCATCTCGGGCCACTGTGGGGACGCAGGGTCGCTGCTCTGCCTGTCAGTAGCTGTGATCCTGGAAACAGGTCCCTCATGCGTCCCCCACTATGGGCAAAGGGAGAAGACTCCGGATGGAGATATCAGGGGCAAAACTGGGAGAGTCCTGGTGGAGAGGGTGCAGGAGAGAGGGGAGGGGGGTGTGGGCAATGTGACCAGGACCACCTCAGGGCAGAGATGGAGCAGACCTGAGCAGACCCTAGCTTGCAGGCGCCCCTCCTGCTGGAGCAGAGGCTACTGGGAGCAGGGGGGCTCGGGGGGGCAGTCCTTGAAGTAGTCGTGGCAGTAGGTGCAGAGGCAGGCAAGCGAACGCACATACTCCGCAAAGTCCACCTCGCAGTCCTTGTTGGTGTCCAGGACGCTCATGAACTTATTGTAGTCACACTCCCGGAACTCCGTCTGTTGGGGGGATTGAGGGGGTTGATGGGGGCAGGTTGAAGAGGGCAGGACACCTTACACACACACTGCTTCCCTCCCCCCTACTCCTGGGTGATCCCGCCCATCCCAGCCCACACCCCTTCTGGGGGCCAATCTCAGCCTCCCTGTCCTGATACTCACCATGCCAACCCCTCCCAAACCCTCCTTCTCAGATCATTTACTGAGCACCCACTATGGCCACTGAGTGCCTCTATGTTAGACATTCTTCTCATGCTCTCCGTCCTCCCAGCAGCCCTGCAAACCAGCAGGGGCGATGAGGAAACTGAGATTCCTGCCATGTCAGTTCCCATCCTAGTACCCGCTCCGCAAGGTCTAGCTCCCCCCGCCCTGGCTGCCCTATGCTCAGAGCCTGTCCGCGCAGTGCTTCCCTGCAGGGTCAGCACCCCAGGTGCTCACCGGGGTCCAGGTGGGCAGCTCCTTCTGTAGCAGCTCCTTGAGCTCCGCCTGGCAGAGCTTGTGCTTGTCCCCACAGCGCCCCGCATATTCTCGGAAGGTGCACACGATGGCAGCCACCGCCTGCTCCAGAGGCCTAGCCATCCTCACTGTTACAGAACAAGGGTGAGACCCACAGCAGAAGCCCCGGTCACCCCCTCCCCTCCACCCTCCATGTTTCTGGGACTGCTCCCAGGCCTGTCTTAATCTCCACCAGGCTTCTGGCCCTACAAGCCTCTCCTCCTCTGAGCAGCCCACCCTGATCATACCGGTGTCACCTAATCTACTTCCTTACTGCCCATCCCTCCACCGCGTTGTTATGTTCCTGGACAGAGGTCTCATTTCCCCAACATCCCTGCAAAGCCCCCGAGGGACTCCCTGATTCTCTCCACATTTTCTCATTCCAGATACCCAGGAAGAACTCAGGTCCCTCTGCACCACCCCAAGACATACAGCCCTGGGCCCTGGAAGCTTCCTCCCCTTCAGGACCCCAGAGCTTCTGTAGGAACTTGCTCAAAGAGCCCCTTTTCCCATGCTCCCTGTCCTCAGGTTCTTGAAGAAGTCGGGCATTCTTAGGAAGGGTCATGTCCAAGAGGGACCCCCACTGCCTCACCACTCCTCACCATCCCTCCTCCCCTGACTCAGGGAAGCAGCATCTAAAGGAAATACTTCTGGGACCCTCTTGCTTCTCACTGGCTGTGCAACCCCGGATGAGCCATTTACCCTGTCTGGGCCTCAGGCGCCTTATCTGTAAAGTGGGGTCAATCCCATCTCACAGGCCTGGTCAGGCAGGTGTCGCATCTACAAAGTGGGGCCCATCTTACCTCACAGGCCTAGACAGGGAGCTAGATCAGGTATTTGCCTATCTCTAATCTGCCCCATCTGAGGCCATCCCCCTGACCCCTGGGGGTCTTGAGACAAAAGGCTCTGCATAGGGGTACCCTGTTCTGTTAGAGGGGAAACCCCTTCTGGAATTTCCCTCCACCCCATTCCAGTGGCTCCTTTCACCGCCCTTCTGGGAGGACACTTCCAGCCTGGTGAGACCATAAGGCAGCCGGGCAGCCAAGTGTTGTTTTCCTGTGAGCCCCATGACTCACTCTGGCTCCCCCGGGGGATAGGAGTCTTGCAACATAGGAGACCCAGGGCCAAGCCTTTCCCTCTAACGATTCCCCCTCTGCTGGGCCTATGGAGCAAACGGCCAGCAAATGGTTGTGGCTGGGGGGGATGGGGGGAGGGTAGGCAGGGGGAGATGGGGCCAAGCACTCCCAGGGGTCTCTTTGCGGCAGCCCAGGATGGCAGCAGGGTGCCCAGGTTCCCAGGAGAGGAAAGGGCCATGATCCCAGGGAAAGGAATCTCCAAGGTGCCCTCCTGGGCTCCTGCCAGCCTGCCTGGTGCCATCACTGTTGCTTTTCCAGAAGCTCGGTGCCTGGAAACTAGAGGGAATCCTCTCTTCCCCAAGCAGTCTGGCTTGTCTCAGCCCGCAGTCAGGAAAGAAGGAAGGAGGCAAGGGGGAGGAGGAGGGAGCTGACTGAGGGTAGCACCAATGCTTTTAACCCATTGCCCCCACCCCAGGCCCAGACCTCAGTTCTGCACAACCCTAACCCAGACTTCCCAACAGCCCCTCACTGTACAAGGGAAACCCTGAGTCCACTACACCTGACCTCCCTCTCCTCCTCAACCCCTGCTGTGGTTATCCCTCCAGCCCCATGCCTGACCCTGGGCCAGGAGACAGACCCTGAGCTGCCTAACACCCAACGCAGAGCGGGACCCAAGCAGCTGGCACTTACCGCTCGTGTTGGTGTTTCAACTGTAGGGGCCTAGCAGAAGCGTACCCCTATTTGTAGTCTGCCAAGGAAGGAAGAGGGCAATTACAGAAGAGTCCAAGCAGGTCAAGCGGAGGATGCCCCCAGGGGCTCCCCCGCTTCTCCGGCAGCGCCTATTGCTGGTGCTGTCACCCACCCACCTATCCACGCACACATCAAAGGCCCAGTCTGGGCCTCAGTCATCACCCACTTCGTTCCTCCTCTGCCCTCCCGCAGCGCTGGGAACTGGGGACAGCCTCTGGTCCATCTCCTGCTGGGCTAGTCCATCACGTCCATGCCCTGGACTTCACTCCGGACAGGCACTGCAGAATACAAAGTGGGAACACACTCTTGCCTGGAGTAAGTTTGCACCCCAGAGAACCCCTGTGCCAGAGGCATCTTGGAACATGTGGCTGAGCCCGTCATTTACACGTGAGAAGAAGGAAGCCGGGGGACACTCCCCTGCCTGATCTCCAGATGGCTTTGCGTTTGGCTGCTCTGGGCTGGTAACTGTAACTGCTCACTGCCCTGGGGAGATCATCTGTAGGATGCGTCAGGGAGGAAAAATTTTTATTTTACCCTCCTAAGTTCTGTGGCTGGTCTAATAATCAACTTCACAGAGACAGATTAACAGGAGGGAAAAAAATAACTGTTCAGGGGTCTCCATGAGAATATGGGGTCCACAGGTGGTCAGACGAGTGGGGTAATAAGCTATTCGAACTAAAGAGAAGGGACTTCAAAGGGGAGAAGGGCAATTCACATGGAGGTGGAAGCACAGACATCTGATGGGCCGGGAAGAGACAGAGGGACACAGAGGGGACTCTGTCTCTAAGCACGCAGCCTACCTTCTTTGTAGATCTTTCTGCTTATAGTGCTCTTCCTGGACCGGGCCCTTTATTTAAATTCTTTCAGGCAGCTAAGGGGGATATAAATACGCTTCCTGAGACTTTTGGACCTCAATTGTCTTCGGCTCAAAGAACCCTCATGCCAGGGTGGTGCATCCTGGGGACACTCATTCCGACCCCTACAGATGTCTTTGAGGCGCAGGAGGAAGGTGTGCTGCGCACGGGGGCACTTGCAGCGGTCTAGCTGGGCTGCGTTCTCTCACCAAGCCCTGCACCCCTGTCCCCCACCATCGCCCAAGTGCGTGAATGAATGTGGACTGCGGACACCTGCCTCTGCCGCCTGTTTCCTGCCCTCCCCAGCTCCCTCCCTCCAGCACCACCGTTCCTTGCAATCCCGCGAGGTGGGATGGGTTTCCTCTGGTTTTTAACTTAAACACGTAGCTGTTTAGGGTCGCAGCATAATGGAGAGGGGTCCCCCTTGTTTCCCCACCTCGAGTGGACCCTGGGCTTTAGCTCTGTCTTCTTCACTCCACAAACCAACAAAACTAAAGTTCATTTTGGCTTAGTTCAGTCAATGCCTTCAGGGCACAAGAGACCTGGTGCCCTGCTCACCTCCTGGAGTCTGCTTTTACTTAGATTGTAATTTCTCCATTCCTTACTGCTTTATCAGCACTTCCATACTTGAAAAAGTTGGGTTTTTTTTTTATTCTGTGCAGCATTTTTTGATGTTTTTAGCTGGAGCAGGCACAGATTACCATGTTACCAGAAATGGAAATCCCTTCTGTGGGGTTCAGAACAGGCTTCTCCAAGAGGTACCACTTGGGCATGTGATTTATTTTGAGCTGAAGGCAGTCAAGACCCTGTGGACTCATGAGAAGATTTTACCTCTCCCTTAAAGAACTTAAATTAGGGGCTTTGTCCATAATAAGAGTATCACCAGAAATAACTTTTACGACCTACCTACATGGCACTGCAAACATGTAATTACTGAACACCCGCTCTTTTTATCATCCTGCCAATAAGCCACCCCTGTGAAGCCCCGCCCCCGACCCCGTCCTTAGCTCAGCATGTCACACGTACCTCATTTTAACTTTCTGTCTCTGAACCCTGCATGTGTGTGGGGTCTCTGACTCTCTCGTGTGTGTGGGGTTTCCATGTGTACATATGTAATTAAATTTGGCTGTTTTCTTTTGTTAATCAGGCTTATGTTGATTTAATTATTAGACCAGCTGGAAGATCCTAAAGTGGGTAAAGGAAAGTTTCTTCCTCCCCACCCTTCGTATTCTTTAGCCATTGCTTATCCCTGAGCCTGAGAGAACCCCAACCATTTCACAGAGAACCCAAGACCCAGGAGAGTGGGAGAGAGGGAGGACAGGTCACATGCCAGGCCTCTGAAGAAGCACCAGTGCTTATGGGCGCAGCCAGAGAAATGATACCATGAGCTCACCCAGCGCCCAGACCTTGCGTGTGCCATCACCTCCTTGGAGACTCAGCCCCTGCGGCTGAGAGGAGTGAACCCTGGGAGGGGAACGGGGGCTGTGATTAGCCCTGTTTTATGGGCAAGGAATTACGAGGAGCTGGGCACAGAAGTGGGGGCCAGAGTGGACCCGCAATTAACTCAGTTCTAGGTCGGGCACTTATTCTCACCTCTGACATCCCAGCTTCGCCACCAGCCACCTCTTGGAAGCAGGTCACTCCCTTACCACCACCATCCCTCATCTGCTTCATCTGTCAGTGACCGGGGAGGATAATGGTGACCACTTCATAGGTGGATGTGGGGCTTACATGAGTTTATCTATACAAAGTTCTACATAAGTAGTGCCTGGCTCACAGTAAGGGCAGAAATGTGAACCGAGAGGTAGGTAACTCGCCCGAGGTCACATAACTAATCAGCGGAAGAGCTAAGAGCCCTTTGTTATTCATATAAATATGTAAAGACACCTGTCCAAGGCATGGAGGATGTAGCCGTAAACAAAATTGACACGGCCCCTGTTCTGTGAAGATGACAATTGAATAGAGAATCAGACGATAATGAACACGCACACGACACACGTATGCAGACAGATTCAGTGCGGGGAGAACAACGAGCCGGGCTGAGGGAAAGAAAGTGGCGGTGGGGCCCCAGGAAATCCATATAGGTGGTCGGCCGGAGCAGGGCTGGGTTGCCAGGCCCCCGAGCTACCTCCTCATCCCCTGCCTCTCGTGCTTCTCAGCCTGGATGTTTCACCTTTGTTTGCCCAGTGGGAGAGGCTTAGACTTCCAGAGCAGGGCAGGGCTGAGCAGATGGGGGGATGGAGAGGGGGCCCTGAGTACAGGCATTTGGGGGTTGGAGGACCATCAGAGAAAGAACCCTCGGTGGGACACTTACTCCAAGCTCCAGCACCCTCTTGCCCACCTGATCTGAGCACGCTCTCTACCTAGTTTGGACCTTAATTTCCTTTTCTCCAGACTGTGTTGGGAAGATCCCTATGGCAAGACTCTGATGTGAAAGTCTTGCTGTTATCGTTGACAATTCAGGGCAGAGGTCTCTGAGCTTCACTCAACAGTCGCACACGGTCCCCTCAATGGAGGCAGCACAGTGGGGGCAGCAGGGAGAAGGGAGGTGGAGGACGAGAACCGGGCCCTCCTCACCAGGCCATTTTGCCCAGCCTTCTACCTCCAGGAAGGCAGGGGTAAAGCTGCAACTCTCTTCCCTTGCTTTGCAAGCTCTTCCCACAGTAGCTGGCATCTTCCTGCACTGCTGGAAGTGCTGCCCACTGCACACCCGAATCCCCCTTTCCACAGTGGTTCCAAATGCACGCCACACTGACCTGCCCCTCTGAGGCCCTGACAGGGACCGATCCTCACCCCCATCATGTACAGTGTCCACTTGATTCTCCACCCTGCGGTGGAGTCCTGCCCTTGGCCTCTCACCGGAACTCTCGGGTGAGATATGGAGATGACTCTGAGAGTACACCACGTGGGGAGGGTCTCTCCCCGCAGAAGCAGCCCCAGAGTATAAGGGGTGAGAGCAGATGCTATCTTGCCTGGCAGGACTTCTTACGGCACCGACCGTCTCCCCAGCTCTCACAGCCTCCGTCCCCCACTATCACCACCATCACCGCACAAAGGTCTCCTGGGAAACTGCCTTGGCCCCTGAAGGTCAGGTCTAGTTCTGCACGTCAGAAAGAAAGAAGATGAAGTGTCCCAGAGCACCTGAGTGTTCACGTGCTTGTGCCAGAGGGACCTGGGCCTGAGGGACAGGGAGACCCACGGGGCCAATGAACCTTGTCACACTGATTCACCACCTTTCCCAGCACCTGAGCCAAGTATAGAGAAAGTGTGGGAAGGGGCGGTTGATTCCTGGGGCTAGTGCTGGGGAGGCCTTCGCTCCAGGACTCTGCGGGGTGGGGGCGGGCAGAGGATCTGAAATGGGATCAAAGAGAACCTGTGGGGTTTAGACCTCCTAGCTCTCTTGACTACCAAGTCAATGCCCAATTATGCCCATTTCCCAGAATGGAGCAGTGAGTTGGTGGGGAGATCAAGTGATCTAAAGATAAGGAGATCTAAACAGGGAGAGCCTATTTCAGTCACTCTCGTGTCTCAGAACCCACCTTTGCTTTAAGTCTCTCCTTTCTTAGAGGGTCAATAGGCTGCCAGGGGTTTACCTAATAGACCAAAGTGACAGGAGGACCCAATGGGAGGAGGTGAGATGTGCATACCTATGACTCTCCTTCCAATCGCAATCCCAGGGGGAGGTGAGAGAGAACCTGGTCAAGGGTCCTGCACACAGTGCCATCCGCCTGACCCTCCTGCTCTCTGCCTCGGCACGGAGATATGAGGGGAGTCAGGAAAGGAAAGCTTGTTGAGATCAGTTAAGAAAGGCTGACATTTGTTAGATTGTCAAACGTGCAGAAGGAAAAGAAATCAGTCCTGTTCAGTCCCTAGCCAGTGGAGGGCAGCTCCAGAGGCAGCCAGCCAGCTGAGGCCAGTCTCCACCAGCCAAATAAGCCCCAGAACCTGGAACTGAACCCCAACAGAGGCTGGGGTCCATGGAGAATGGTCAGACTATAATATGCCACCGCCAGCAACTGGTCCTTGTCCCCCATTGATGCAGAGCATCTGGACTCTGCTCACCGAGGGTCCCTTTCACTTGACACAGAGCCAAGGCTGTGGAGATAGCTCGGGGGAGGGGAGGAAGGCACAGACTGCCACCCTTGTGTTGCATAGGAGTGAGACCTTTTCTCAGAGACCCGGGTCAAGACCCAGCACCGCTCTTCTTAACCTCTCCCAGCCCCTATTTCCTCTTCTGTGAAGTGCAAGAACTGTTGGCAAATCCCTCATCCAATGCTGAGGAGTCACTGAGATGGTGCGCGAACAGGCTCAGCGCAGAGCTGGGCCGGAGGGAATGCTCCACGAGTGGCGGGTGCTCTTCCCTCCTGGTTTCCTCATCTGTAAAAGGACCTAATGATAGCTCCTCCTGGTGTTACCACAAGGCTGAAATGACAGTGTGCGCTAACAGAGCTTTGAGAACTGCTGTGGACATGTTAATTACCATTATTGTGATTCCCTGACCTATATTCACTGGCTCCCTTTCCTATAGAATATTAGGAAAGTAGGCTTCTCACTTTTTATTGCTAGAACATACCTGGCCTTGCCTCACCAGCCCCAGACATGCAGTTAAGGCAGAAGAGTAAGTGAGAACAAGCAAGTTGTCCCAGCACCTCCTCACTCGGCTCCTCTCCATCACTGGGGAGAAGAAACTCCAGGCACAGCCTTGAACTGATCTAGCAAAGGGTGGTGGGGTTTTCCTTTGGGTGTTTTAGAGGGAATGGGCTCTGAGCCAGAAGTCTGCCGTTCTTCCACAGTTGTGTGTCTTTTAAATAAACATCTTTCCTTTTCCACCAAGCCTCTGCCTCCGGAGTTTGTCCATGGGCAGCAGGCAGTAGAACCCCATTTCTGGTCAGTTACAACCCCAGTCTACTCACAGAGCCTTAAGAGATAATAAATTTACATTTTAACTCACCAAGTGTTGGAGTGGTTTGTTCTGCAGTAACAGGTAACCAGGAGAGTACCTTCCCTTCTGTTTTCGTTGAGTAGCACTGAACCAAACCTGAACTGCATACGCCAGACTTGCTATTGGATAAGGCATTTAAATGCCAACATTTAGTAAGGTTTCCTGTAACTTACAACTGAATATATTCCTAACTGGTAGAGAATTTGGAAACTAGAAGTGAAATCCATTTAAAAAAAAAAAAAAAGGAGCTTTTTGAGGAAGTCGCAGTTGCAGCGGCAAGTCACCGCTGGGCAACCCGCTCCTGCCGCTGGCTCACCGCGGTGCTCTGGCCGCGGAACACGTCGGTCCGGAAGCCGCGCCGCCGCAATGGCTTGTAAAGACACCGGAAAGACACCCGTGGAACCAGAGGGGGCGACTCACCGACTTCGGAAGAACCAGCCGGAACGTCAAGTGTTTGGAGAAGGTGTGTGCTGATTTGATCAGAGGCGGAAAGGAAAAGAATCTCAAAGTGAAAGGACCGGTTCGGATGCTTACCAAGACTCTGAGAATCAGTGCAAGAAAAGCTCCCTGCGGGGAGGGTTCCAGGACTTGGGATCGATTTCAGGTGAGGATCCACAAGCCGCTCATTGACTTGCACGGCCCTTCTGCGACTGTTAAGCAGATCACTTCCATCAGTATTGAGCCAGGAGTTGAGGTCGAAGTCCCCATTGCAGACGCCTAAATCAATCTTTTTTAATAAATTGACTATCAGTTGTTAAATTTTGCTGACTTTTGTGATACTGGCAGATCTTAGGACTGTAGAGTTATACTATGAATTTATTCTACTTTCCAAGTAGAGTATCAAAATTAAATGGGTGTGCTGTGGTGGTCTAAAAAGAAAAAGGAACCAAAACTGTGGAATTGGATGAAAAGAGAAAAGAAAAAAATATAAGGACCTAACCTTTGCAAACTGGAAAGTTGGTAACTATGTTATGAGGTGGCAAAGCACGGTCCAACCATCATCTGAGAATGCACCATAGGATGCAAAATAATGGCAATTTTAGGGAAAATGGCAGAAAAAAATCAGAATGTTGTTATGAACCAGGTCCTAGTAGCTTTCAGCAGAGACCAACAGGGTAGGAATGAACTCTGACTAGAGCTAGCCAATCTAAAAGCAGATATAAAAAGAAATACAGCTTTGCTGAAAACAGGGACACAGCCTGTGGCCTGCAATTAGACAAGAAGTCCTTAATACAAAGCTTTGCTGGTTGATTAGACTAACTCATGTCTCTTGAGCAGATCCTAATACCATGGCTGATCACAGTATTTTTTTTTTAAGATTTTATTTATTTATTTTTAGGGAGAGAGGAAGGAAGGGAGAAAGAGAGGGGGAGAAACAGCAATGTATGGTTGCCTCTCACATGGTCCTCACTGGGGACCTGGCCTGCAACCCAGGCATGTGCCCTGACTGGGAATCGAACCGGGACCCTTTGGTTCCCAGCCCACGCTCAATCTACTGAGCTACACCAGCCAGGGCTGATCACAGTATTGAATGTCAAAGTCTATCCTTTGTTCTGAGATTATATCTTTCCTTCTTTGTTGGAATTTTCTTTTTTTATGAAATGATAGTGATGGTAGATGGGATTTGCGTTTTTTAATATCTTTATTTAGCAAAAAAAAAAAAAGTTAGCAAACTATCTATTTCCAGATTTTTACTGGTATTTGAAACCCCAAAGTCTGGGACCTGAGGCCTTGGGGAGACTTCTAGAGCAGGGTCAGGGCCCAGAAGGGGTCAGATCTAGGACGTCCTCAGTTTTCAGCACTCCGACTGAGCCAGCCAGGTTATAGGGCATCACTGAATAATTAAAATATTATCAACAAACAAAAAAGTTTATTGAGTACAAAACTAAAAAGGATAGGAAGTCCTCCTGGCCCAAGAGACCCATGGCAGGGAGCTGAGAGCTCTGCTTCAGGACCAGTCCGGGAGCTCTGGAAGAAGTCATTGCATATGATAGTGATCAGGGCCAGAAAAATACCATACTCCTGGAAGTCCACCTCCTGGTCGCTGTTCCATCCAGGTCATCCGTGAGCTTCTTCAGGCTCTCCTCATCACCTTCTCCTGAAGGCAAGAGCGAATGGGGTCATCGCCAGGCAGCTCTCCACCCTCTACCCCAAACACACGCTCACTGGTCAGAGCCCAGCTCTCCTTGTGAACTGGGCAGCCTGGTAAGGGGGTAGGGGGGTTGGCAGAGAGCCCCTGGGAGCTACTCAGAGGCCCTGTGAGTGAGGGCAGATGGATGCTCATTGGTAAGAGCATCCAGCTCTTCCTGCTGGGAGCGGGGAGCATGCCAGGCACACCCCTAAGCACAGGGTCAGCTCTACTCCCCACAGGAGCCCAGTGAGGTGGGCATCAGAACCCGCATTTTGCTGACAAAGAAACTAGAGCTTTCTGGAGCCACCACCACTCTCCATTATCAGCAAGTTAAATTCACAAGAAAGCAAACTTTTTTAATCCTTACTCAAGGATATGTTTACTGATTTCAGATGAGAGGAATGGAGGGAGGGAGGGAAAGAGAGAGATACTGATGTGACAGAGAAACATCAATTGGTTGCCTCCTGACCGGGGATCAAACCCACAACCCAGGTATTTGCTGTAATGGGGGATAGAACACACGGCATTTTGGTGTATGGGACGAAGATTCAACCAACTGAGCCACCTGGCCAGGGGAGGCAAGGCAAACTTTTTAATACTAGCCAAAATGAAACCAAATTTTAAAAGTTTGGCAAAAAAAATTTAATTAACTTTTAATTGATTTTAGAGAGACAGAGGAAGCTCGGGGGGAGCGGGCATTAATTTGTTGTTCTACTTATTTATGCATTTATTGGTTGACTTTTACATGTGCCTTGACTGAGGATCGAACCCACAATCTTGACATATTGGGACAATGCTCTAACCAACTGAGCCACCTGGCCAGGACCCAAAAAAATCTGTAAAGGAAAGAAGGACATACCTCATAGGTCCAGAGTCTGAGACCTGACTTGGGGGTTACCCAGTAGTCGGTATGGGGAAGGTGAGGGGCAAGTGAAAGTTGAAAAGTTGACCGCGTTTCTCTGCGAATGTCTCAGGAGTGTGTCTTAGCTGGACCCAGCACACTTTAGTGTGGCATATACAATGAAAAACGGGAGAGAAAGCACACTGTGCAACCTTGGGCTAGGCACTTCCCCTCTCTGGGCTCTGGTTGGCTCCACTCTCCAATGAGGAGTGTAGAACAGACAGACTTTGAAGGCACTGACGGCACACCCATTCTCTGAGAGCTGCAGGGAACAGCCAGTAATAGGGCTCTCCCACACGTGGCCTCTCTCCCACTCCAGCGAGGCCATGAAGGGCCTGGTCCACCTGGTGTCTGTGTCAGCAGGCACCCCGGAGGAGGGGAGAAGAGAGTTAACCGGGACCCACACTCACACAGCAGAACCCTGCCACCGCACACAGGCCCCATTCACCCCTACAAAGCAGGGCAGCTCTTTGTGCAGAAGTTCCTTCTGCTCCTTCTTCTCAGCTTAAACTTGTCACCCTCTTGGCCAGAGTGCTTGTGGAAGGTGGTGACCATCACAGCCAACGCCTACTCCAGGGAACTGGACACCTTGGATCTGGGGCCAAATAAGCGACTGGTGATGGAGACACCCCAGCCCAACCCAAGGACCCACTCTGCCCTTGTGCCTCAGATTACCCCTCCAAACAGAGAAGGCAGGGGCTGCATCTCCCCCTCAGACTGGCTCCCTGGGCAGGGGCCACACCTCCACCTCACACTAAGAGCAGATCCTAAACCTTCCCCTGCGCATGGAAGTCCCCATGGGCAGGGCCTCAAGCCTCCTCTTACGGGGCAGACCTCCGAAGGCAGGGCTCCCACCTTTGAGAGTCTGTGGGAAGGGAAATGACAGGGGCACCAGAGTTTCATTTGGCTCCTTCTCAGGCCAGTGGACTCTCTGCCAGCAATGGGGTGAGAGACATCTCCATGGGCTAGTTAGTGGGTGATCACTGGGCTAGGGCAGTAACCATGGCTACAGCCTAGGGGTACAAGGTTCCCTGAGGAGTTGTTTCCCTCCTCAGACAGGGGCTCCTAAGGCCAAAAGTTGTCACTCTCCCATTTAAATGGAAAATCCCTCAGGCAGGGATGCTTCCTCCCTCAGAAGGTAGGACCTAAGCCTCCCTTTACATCAGAGGCCCCTGAGCCAGGGTGCCGGCTCCTTGTAGACAGGACATGAACACCCTCTCCACCAAGAAGGATCTTGTTGGGTTTGGAATTAAAGAAATTAAATGTCCAGTGCCCGGGGATGGAGTCCTGGGACACAAAGGCAGACCCCAGAAGTTGTCTTTCCCAACGCCCTACCTCTGAAAATGCTCAGACCAGCCCAGGAGGGTTGGGCAGGTCCCAGGATGAGGCCAATGGAGCTGGTGAGGGAGGCAAGAAACCCCCACCCCCACCCCGGGGGGCCCATCCTGCCAGCAAGGGGCAGGCAGAAGTAGACAGGAAGCTGCAGTGGGCAGAGCTTTGCTGCAGCTGTGACAGAGACCCAGTGGGCCCACACGTTTGAGGTCCCTGGCTCTCGCTCCTTAGTCCTGCCAGAAGCCAGGACTGTGCAAGAAACAAAATCAAACACACAGGATTCTCATTAAAGCACCACCCCCACACTTCACACTCCTAGTCCTGGATCCCCAAGAAGGGCCCCTGGACTGAAACATTCAGACTGAGAGACCCACAGATCCTCCCCCCCACCCACACTGAAAGACCTACAGGGGGACTTCTAGACTGAGAGACCCACAGGGAGCCCCCAGACTGAGACCCAAGAGATTGCCTCAGAGTAACCCTTAAACCTCACAGAGGAACTGGAAAGAAACCTTCAAACTGATCCTTCATAAAAGTTCTGCCCAAGTGGGAGAGATGCAGAGAGGCCCCAAGCTGATCTATCAAGGAAACCAGGAACAGAAAACTATGGAGAAAAAATCAGGACAAAGAGACAAAGACAGAGACCCATGGGGGTCCTCCCCACCCAGCCCTCAGCGAGACAGAGGTACTCACCAGACCAGATGGCAGAGAGACTCAGGAAGGAAAGTACAGGGCCAGGCGCCCAGAGTGGGGACTTATACACCAGCCCCACTGGCCCTCAACTTGGCATTTCCAGGAAACTGAACCTGCCCTAACCTGATCTCTCCAAAGCCTGGCCTTCAGCCACCCCATGCCCTCCCACCTGGTACCCTCCCTCTCAGAGACTGCCAGCCCCACCACCAGCTGAAGGACAGCTCAAGGCCCAGAAGGCAGCCCCTGGGCTCACCCAGGCCCCAGAGGGAGTGGAAGGCGTCATGGGGAAGGAGCAGCCAGGGCTCAGGGTTTGTGGGGCCTGGAGACTCATGTTAGGCCTTGTTCTCATGACATGCCTGTGAGTCACAGCTCATTGATGTGTCACAGGCTACAAAGGCACACTGGGACTTCACAGGCTTGTGTGTATGTGTGTGTGTGTGAGAGAGAGAGAGAGTGGGTGTGTGTATATGTGTTTAAAGCAGCCTGGGATCACCCTTAGAAAGCTGGGGGCCAAAAAAAGGTGGGGAGGCTGCAGGAGGAGGAGGAGAGTGGGGCTGACTTCACAGAATGGAGACAAACGAAGTTACTCTTTACAACCACCACGAGAATACTTGATAATGAGGTCATGAGGAAAGTGGGTTTGCTTAAAAACACCTTGAAAGGCCCGCTTTGGGTCAGAAAAGTTCTGGAAGGAGACAGGGACAAAATGAGAGATGGAGATGGCCGCGTATCATCAGAGTTGGTGAGCAGTGGACTGTTCCGAGTGTGAGGGGGCCCAGAGCTAAAAAGGAGCGCAGACTATTTGGAGCCTAGGGGGTGGGTGATCGAGGAGGGGTGGGACAGCTTTCTAAGCCTGGAGGCCAGTCCTAGGGCAGAGGCTGCAGACCCCAGCTCTCCCTCGCCTTCTCCTACAGGCAGTGCCTACACCAGAGACAGGTGAGCATTGTGGACATTCAGGACTCAGGCCAGGGAGAGGCTTCCTGGGGCAGAGCGGGATTCATGCTGCCCCCTTCCAGGCCTGCTCTCTTGGTCTCTCCCGAACTCAGTCTGGGCACTGCCCTTCCGCAGGCCCAGCTCCCCTCCCCCCTCCAGATGTCCAGCAGATTTTCCCCTACCCCAGCCCCCTACACTTCCCCTGCTCCTACGTGACTCATGACTCACCCGTGGTGCAGGCCCAGATGCCCCAGGCCGTGACTCAACAACTCCCTCACCATCCTCCTCCCCCAGGGCCAGGGCAGCAGGCTGAAAACGCCAGCCCTGCCGGAGACCCTTCAGTGGCCCGCCCCGGGGAGCTGTGGATTACCACACAGCAGAGTTCAGGCTGAGAACTGACTAGGATCAGATGTGAAGGCAACTGGCCTCTTCCTGGGGGTCACCTTGGGACTTGGGGGACAGCTAGGCACCATAGATAAAGTCAGGCCCTGGACCTCAATGTCCTCTTCTACGCTTTTGCATACCACCCAGTGTCCCCTCCTTCCCAAGACACTGAACCTCCCATGCTACTGGGCTTCCTCATCAAAACCTATCACATGGAGCTTGGAATAAAAATTCTTTACCCTGAGCGTTAAGACCAATGGGGTGTGAGAAATGAGTGAAGAAAACAAGATGGAGTCAGCACTGCTAAGCTGACTTAAAATGGATTCTTTATAGTCAATCTGACAAAACTGATTCAGACCAAATGGGCTGAAGCATGAGGAATAAATTTTATTTTACTTTAACTAGCCTGAGGACTTAAAGTTTTGAACTTTCCGGTTATACATCAATGTCTGGAGATATATAAATTCCCACAGATAGCCCTCTGAAGGACTTAGGAAAGAATGTTCACTAGTCCAAGCCACCTGACATCCATTAGCCAGACCAATGAACATCTGGAAGATCACCATCACAGACCAGTCCAGAGGCTGAGGATGCAGAACTGATTGTTCTCAATGATGTACGTTTTCCTATAAGAACTCTCAGCTTTTCTTTCTTCTTCAGAACACTCTGCGTATTGCTTAGTTGTGTTTTCACTTTGCAAATCCGAAGACCCTTGAATAAATCTTTGTCATTATTTTCCAGCCCGAGCCTCCTGACTCCTTTGTGCTCATCAACAGGTGCAATGCATTATTTTTCTCAGCAGTTCTTCCATTGAACTGAGGATTTTAGCAGATGCCGCTCCTGCCCAGAAATTGCAGTGGTGTCCCCTGGCTGTTCTACAGAGCCCAGCAATGAGGCCCACCTGCTTTCCAACACCCCCTCCCATACCCTAACTGCCTTGCTCATTTGCTCCCGAACATATAGATGCTGTGCCTACGGTGGCCGAGATCCTTTGCATATGCTGATCCCTCTGATCCGAATGTGCAGAGGGATCCTGTTGAAATCCCACCAATCCTTCAAAGGCCAGTTATATGCCTTCTACTTCATGGAGCCTCCCCAGGCCCAACTGGATTCCGTCTCTACCTGCTCTGTCCCATACGAAGCACTCCTTCTGTCCTTGTGTTCTTGGAGCATTCTGCTTTAGCCTGAATGGCTTGTGTACATGTCTTCTCTTGCCCTTGCCCCCACATGGTGAGCTCACTGGGCAGGGACTGGGTCTTACTCATTTCTGCACGTGCAAAGGGTCTCTCCTGCAGCAGCTGCCAACTAGCATTTATGGTTACTGCATGGCGACAGGGATTTGGGAGCACCAGGGGTAGCATTTAGGAGGCAGGAGGCTTTCTCACTTCCCCAAGTTATGCTACCACGTCATAACTTCTCTAGATCCCAGGAGTGGAACTGAGACACTGGGTTGGAAAACAGAGCTTCAGAGAGCTACGAATCCCTGAAGAGTGACTGCAGGAAACATCTCACTCCAGGGACCCAATGAACAAACTCTCCATCAGGGAGAGATGGGGACAGGAACGAGAAACACAGAGGCAGACGGATGGAAACTGGGAGAAAAATAGTTACACAAACAAAGGAAGTGTGACAGAGAAGGAAATAAGGTGAGAGAGAGAGAGAAAGAAAGAGAGAGAGAGAGGAGCTGAGCCGATGATTACTAGGGCCTCACCTAGAGACCTGTCCCTAACCTAAGAAGTGAGGCTAGAGGGTGTCCATCAAGTGGCCATATGCCTGAGACTGGTAAAAATCACATTAATTTGCCACTAACATGCTATGTGATCTTGAGCTACTCCCTCCCCATCAGCAAAACAAAGATTTGGATAGAACCAGCCCTAGAATCCAATCCCCTCTTGACTTTCCACTTCTCCGTGAAGGCAGAGAAGCCAGGACACAGACGGGCAGTGGGCACATTCCTGGCAGTGATGCTGGCCATGCCCAGCCTAAGAAGCAGGACCCTCAGGGAAGCACAAACCAAGGCACATCATAATGACATTACCCAAGATTAAAGATAAGGAGAGAATCTTAAAAACAGCCAGAGAAAAGGAGACAGTTACCTACAAAGGAGTTCCCATAAGACCATCAGCTGATTTCTCAAAGGAAACCTTGCAGGCAAGAAGGGGCTGGAAGGAAGTTTTCAAAGTCATGAAAAGCAAGGACCTACATCCAAGAATACTCTATCCAGCAAAGCTATCATTTAGAAAGGAAGGGCAGATAAAGTGCTTCCAAGATAAGGTCAAGTTCAAGGAGTTCTTCATCACTAAGGCCTTATTATATGAAATGTTAAAGGGACTTATTTAAGAAAAAGAAGATCAAAAATATGAACAGTAAAATGACAACAAACTCGTAACTATCAACAACCAAACCTCAAAAAAACAAGAACGAACTAAGCAAAAAACTAGAACAGGAACAGAATAACAGAAATGGAGATCACATGGAGGGTTATCAGCGGGGAAGGGGAGGGGGAGAGAGGGGGAAAAAGTACAGGGAATAAGTAGCACAAATGGTAGGTAGAAAATAGACAGAGGGAGATTAAGAATAGTATAGGAAATGGAGAAGCCAAAGAACTTATATGTATGACCCATGGACATGAACTAAAGTGGGGGAATGTGGATGGGAGGGGGTGTGCAGGACAAAGGGGAATAACGAGGGGGAAATGGGACAACCATAATAGCATAATGAATAAAATATATTTAAAAAGAAAAATAAATAAATGAGGTCCTCACTCTGTCCAACACACACATACACACACGCCAGCTTTTCCACCCACAGCTGCTTGTTTTTGCCTGCCTGATTTGTGCCCCCTGGTGGTTCCCTGCTCTCTCCTTCCCTTCCTCTGCGGGCTGGCCAGCCCTTGCCCTGCCCTGCTCCTGACTCACACAGGAGGTCGCTGTGCGGATTCATCTCCAAGGAGCCTTCCGACACCCACACCCCCATATCTGCTTCACATACAATATAAGATGTTTCCTGGAGAGTCCCAGGTGGACTTTTGGAAGTAAGCCAAATGCCTGGAAACTATTCTAAAAGCCTTAGGATAGGGGTATGAGGGAACAAGGTGGCAGAAGCCAGGGGCCAAACACAGTCCACCCACCCCTTTCCTTGGGGCAGTTACGTGCAAAGGGAAATGGCCTCACTGTTGGGGCCCAGGTTTCAGTCCCGGTGTTCCCTGGGACTCACCGCCCACTGTAGGTGAGTTGCCCCACACCTCTGAGCTTAAACTTCTTCATCGCAAGGATCACTCTGATTATTCCCCCGCCTTCAAAAATACGCTTTGAAACATTTTCCCTTAGAAAACTGCATTAAATAATTTATCTAGCCCTGGCTGGTGTGGCCCAGTGGAATGATTGCCAACCTACGAACCAAAAGGTCGCCAGTTCGATTCCCAGTCAGGGCACATGCCTGGGTTGCAGGCCAGGTCCCTGGTTGGGGGCATGCAAGAGGCAACCAACTGATATTTCTCTCACACATGGATGCTTCTGTCCCTCTCTTTCTCCCCTCCTTCCCAGTCTCTGAAAATAAATAAGTAAAATCCTTAAAAATGCTAATAATTATTTATCTAACTATCCCCTGATAGCAGGATCGACATGACAGTGTTTTCACAGTGGGGTCATTCTGGACTTGCTGTGTGTGATGGCTTTGTGCACGTGACATTAAGGAGCACCTACTGTGTGCTGGGTGATTTCTGTATATTTTCCCCTTTAATTTACACAACAATCCCAGGAAACTGGCACAATCTCACCTCACTTTACAGAGGAGGAAATCGAGGCTCAGGGAAGTTTGCCCACGTTCACACAACTAACGCGACATGACAAACACAGATAGTCACAGCGTTAAACCTCCTCTATAGCTCCAGTCACTGAGAACGTCCAAGCTCGCTAACCTTCCGATTCCTCTCAGACCAGCCTTGGTTTCTCTGCCCATCCTCTTCCCATCCAGACGTTCAGTCTCATTTCTCAACCTGCCCTGGTACCCAGGAGCCCATCTCCGCTGCCTGTTGTGGTCTGTCATCTTCAAGGACCCTCTCTCCTCTTGCCTCCGAATCCTCTGGGCTGGATTTAAAATAAGCTTGAAAGAAACCTTCCTCGTATCTCCCACCTCCCTTAGCCCTCCTCTTGGCCACAAATAACACCATCATCCACCCAATGACCCAAAGCAGAAACTGGACTGTCCTCCTGGCCTCCTGTTCCCCCTTGCTGCCTTCCGGGTGTCTGATCAGAGGACCTTTTCATCCCGCCTTCTGCGTACTGCTCAGCTCTGTCCATACCGCCTGTGCCTCTGCAGCCCCTGGATGCTCCAAACACATCTGGACCCTCTCCCCTACTCTAACATCGCCCCCATTCTGACCTCTCCCTAGCTCTGCCACCAGGGTAATCTTCTTAAAATTCAAACCTGAGCACATCATTCCCCAGGTGAAAACACTGAGTGAGCCCTCATAACTTTCAGGAAAAGGCTACGGAGCATGGCACGACTTCCCAGGTATGAAACTTCACTACGCACACGTCCACGCCTCCGAGCCCTGCCTACGCCATTCGTTCTCTTGGAAAGCCTTTCCTCAGTTCGTCCCCCTGTCAATCTCCTCGCCACCTTCTAAACTCAGCTCATATATCATCTCCTCTTCACAGCATCCCTGAATCTATTCTCACAATCCGGAACGCATGAGTGTACACACGAGCATGCGCACGCGCATACACAGTTAGGAGTTTTTCTTACATACTTTTGCAGGCCCCTGCCCATCACCCTTTAAGTTTCATTGTAGACGCACAGGTACAGAGAGCAGACTGATGGTTGCCAGGTTGGGGGTGGGGGGCTGGGCGGAGATTGGGGATTGAGAAGTACAAGTTGGCGGTTGCTGGGTGGTCACGGGGCGGGGGGGTGTGGAGGGCAGCACGGAGAGTGTAGTCGGTGGTGCTGTAACAACTGTGTATGGTGAGCGCTGGAGTTATTGGGGGGATCACTTTGTGAGTTATGTGGGTGTCTGGCTACTGTACTGTACTCCTGAAACTAATATAAAATAATGATGAATGTCAACTGCAACTGAAACATATATATATACATATATATATATATATATATATATATTCCCCCCCCCCCGGCCAGGTAGCTTAGATGTTTAGACTGTTGTCCCGATATGCCAACGTTGAGGGCTCTATTCCCGGTCAGGGCAAATACAAGAGTCAACCAGTAGAACAACATAAATGAGTGGAACAACAAATTGCTCTCTCTCGCTCGCTCTCATCAATAAATTATTTTTTTCAATTTTTTAATTTTTTAAATTTAATCATGACTATTTATGTGTCCTCCCCCCCCACCACTAGACTGGGCTGCTGGGAAACACACTGAGTACTGTTAATTGCCACAGTCCCTGGTGCCTGACACAGAGCAGGTGTTTGGTGAATGGCCAGAGAGGGAACCCTGGCCACCATCCTTCTCCTCCCTTCAATACCAAGTTTCCAGACCCAGCCCTAAATTCTTTACCCCGACTCCTGAAACTTCTAAAAGGTCACTTGTTATACTCTATGAACCAACCTTCTCCAGTGGTACCAGAAACTTCCTTCTTGCCAATGGCAGTGTTTTGGGGAGCAATATAATGCCCATTCCTCAGAGGGCTCTTCAGAGGGAGGAGGCAATCCACTCCTCTCTCCATCACTCCCCCTCCTCTGAAGGAAGAGGAGTGAGGCACTGCCTGTTCTAGGTTGCCAGCTCCTTCTTTCTCAATCAGCCGGCCCCTCCCCCTCCTTACCTCCCGTGTGACCCCACCACCCCATGGGGCAAGGTGCAGTTGGGCAGCTGCTCTCTGTGATGAGGTGGGGGAGGTCAGTAAGGAAGCAGCAACATCAGAATATAAAGATTTTTTTGGCTTCAGCTCCAAATTACATTCTCTGGTCCACAGCTGAGATTTGGAGAGTTCATCAAAACTCAAAAGGAAGAGCGGTGTGAACAACCAGCAAGCACCCTTGGAAACCCCAATCTCCAGGCCTCCTCCTTCTTGACCCTTCTGTTGTCATCTATACCATTAACTAGGGTCATTCCTCAGAGAATCTGGTCAAGAACAAACCATTTCTTGTGCCCCCAACATCCATTTGTGTCCTCATGAAAGCAGGCTCGCAGGAGCATGGCCACCCCGGGCCATCTCCGTCACAACTCAGGTTTGGAGACTTGCCTCCTAAACCCACAGCATTTACAGAAACTCAGGTACAGAGACCTGTGGTTTCTGAGGGCGGACACTTGACTCAGGGCCCCAGGACACTTCCACCCCAGCCTGTAGGCTCCTCACAGCCTCCCACAGCCCGGAGGCCAGCAGCCGTCCCAGCAAACGCTCAGGCCTGGGTGTCAGGCAGACTTCGGTCTGGTTTTGCTAGAATGGAAGGCCAAGGATGGAAAATGTCACTTGGTGAAACCGGTACTAACAGGAATCAACATAAAACAGAATGATTAACCACCTTTCCCAAAGACTCAGCTTGAGAGACACGTTCTGATGTGTCCTGATAAATAAACCCAGGGAACTTCACAAATCTCAGAAAGGGACTACGGCCAGCTTCAAGAAAAGAAAGGTGAGTCAGGGGAGTGAGCAGTGACTTTAAAAATAATAGGGTGTTGCTCACAAGGAAGTGGTTTAAAGAGATGGTTTAAGAGATCAATGTGTAATAGTAGAAAATGTTTGTTGCAGAGAAGAGGGTGGGTTTTGGGTTTGAATCTTGACTCCCCCGTGTTCTAGTCCTATCAACGCCCACTGACACAAAGAAAAGGGCAGGGAAGTGTCATGTTACGTAACTGGTACGGTCACCTTGCTAATGTACAGGACCAGTGAACCACACACGTGGAGGCCGCCATGAGGAACTCCACAACAGGCATCCTTTCACCTTTCCTTCAACCCATCCTTCCCTCATCTCTGTTTGTCTCTCTTTGCAGGTTGGCTGTAACAGGACCACTCTAAACTGTGAGAAACATGGTCACAGACTGTTCCAGCTTTATAAACCCAGTGTTCATATATCCCGGGAGGAGCCTTGATTGGCCCTGCTTGGTCCGTGTACTCCGCCGCGAACCAGTCCCTGCTTCCAGGAGGTCAGGGTGCTATGATTGACCAGGGTGGTCAGGTACCCAGCCCTATGGTCAAGGATCTCTTACCAAAAGAAGAAAGCAAGTTACCGTACCAAGTGACCTTACTAGTGTTACTTAACCTCCCGCTGAGCATCAGTTTGCTCTTCTGTAACATGAGGATATTATCACTCACCTCACAGATCAAATGAGATAACACATGCAAAGTACATAGTGAGCACTCAGTGTATGTTACAGCGGTAGAAAAAGAAACCACAACACACAGTGCAAACTGACACCCTTGCTGAGATGAGGCTGTCTGACGTGTCAGCAGCATCAAACCGCGCTCGAGCCCCACATGGCCACGAACGTACAAGGACAATCGTTGACTCCTGGTTTCCTGTCAATATGTATTTATCCTCTGAACCTCCATGTTGTCATCTGCTAACATCAAGTGTTAACAGTTTAAGAAAAAATAAAGAAAACCTTCCAGCGGAGAAGTCTGTTTGTTTGCTTCATCCTTTCTCCGAGCTTGGAAATGGTCATGTCTTTCCCATTAGAGCAATGGATGAAAAACCTAGGCTCAGTCTGCAAAAACAGTGGAGTGTGATGAAAACTTAGTCTGATCTAGTTCAGTGCCTCTCCGCACCCCACTTCATTGATGAGGAAACCAATGCCTTGCATGGTGTGGACGGCACACATGGCCATCCAGCTTACTTGTGTGGCCCTTTACGATCTTGCACTTCCAGTCACCTCAGCTCTCTGTTCACCAACCAACCTCCGGTTTGCACTTAGATTCTCAAAGGGACTTTCCTTCTGGCAAGAAATCGAGCTGATTCCTGGAACGTTTGGGTGTACCGTGCAGTCATAAGAATAAACAAGAATTCATCTCTCAGAACAAGATCATCCCTAAGGGAAACGATTTAAAAAATGACTTCTGCGCCTGCCCCGCTTTGGCCAGATAAACATCTTCCAAGAAGGGAAGAGGGCGGCAGACAGGTAAAAGAGAAGAAACTAAAGTTTACTGAGTGTTTACTCGGTGTAGGCATTGTTCTAATACTCTATATACATTATCTAATTTAATCCTCCCAACCACTTTATAATGTGAGCAATGTCTATGATTAATAGATCAGGAAACGGAAGCTCAAGCAAGTTTTGAGCCAGGGCTTGAACTTGGGTTGGCCTGGCTGGAGAGTGCCACTCCTCAATCACCCCAACACCCAGGTTCCTTCCCTGGCCGCTTCCCTGGTTCCTCCTCCTCTCCCTACCTCCATAGGTGGGCCCATCTTCTTTTCTCTCTTAATTGCCTGTCTCAGGGTCTTTTCCATTTTTCCCTCAGTCTCGCAACACCACCATCTTGGGTTAGAGAACTCTTAAAATCGAAGGGTTTGAATCTGCACTCAGCCAGCCCCGTCCTCCCAGTCCCAAGCTCTCACTGCTCCCCCGTCATCCAAGCCCCGATCCAGATCGTCTCTGTCTTGCTCTATAGAACCCCAGATCTGGCCAAGCAGCTTTACCAGCTACAAGTCCTCACTAAGTGCTGCAGAGTTCTGGCAACCTCACCTAGCCAGACAGACCCTTTTTCTCAGTGCCTGCAGTTACTGCGTCATCCCGGCTGTCCTGGGACAACCACCTCCTGACCAATCTTCTCCTGGACTCCAGTCTCTTCCCTTATTCATTCTGATCGTAGCTATCCATTTGGTCCGTCACTTGCTCAAAAACCTTCTGGTTCTCTCTACTGATCTCCTTATGAATTAAACTCTTCGGTGTGGCTCTCAAGGATACAACTCTCCAATTCATTCTTCATTCAAATACTCAACAAACGTTTACTAGGCATTGACACAGCACTAAGCCCTGGGGATACACTGGTGAGTGAAACAGACATATTCTCTGCCCTGGTAGAGCATGTAATCAAGTGGGGAAGACAGGAAATGCATGTGTAATTACAAGTGGTAGTAAGTGTTATGAATGAAAACAAAAGCACAATGATTGAGAATCACACCTGAGCAGGGCGCTCAGAAACGGGCTTGCTAAGGAGGAGCTCTTCCATCTGAGACCTGAAAGACGAGGAGTTACCTACACAGGGAGTGGAGGATGTGCATTCCAGGCAGCAGCCCAAAGATAGGAAGGAGTTTGGGGTATGAAAGAAGTAAAAGAAGAACCATGTGGGCAGAGACAAATGATGAAGGAGAGAATGGCATAAGATGAAACGGGGAGGTCGGGAGGGGTTCGATCATGCCCAGGCTTATAGGCCAGTGTAAGGAGTCTGGGTTTTATTCGAAGTACAACAGGAAACCAGAGTTCCTCAAAACAAAGGAGGTACTAAAAACCAAATAAGCATGAGTTAATGCCACAGCTGTCCCTGGGAAGGGGTATGAGGAACAAGGGGTTTCAGTTTTTAAGGACCAATTGAAAAGAGATGACTCTTTGTATTGGCAAGTAGCTAGGAATTGGAAAGCCCCTACATGAAGCCAAGACTTTCAAAGGATGACACCATCTCCCGCCAGCACAAGGAGATTACAGGGAGGTTTGTGCATGCTGGCCTGGGCTCTAGACAGGAAAAATCATTTTCTTAGAGAAATTTTAAGCATGGCCTGCCTTCATGCAGATTTGAGATTTTAGTTTACGTGACAAGCATGGGTTGGAAAATCCCCAAACAAAAAATTAATATTAAAATGGTGCTATATTTGTAATAGCCCTGGGGCACTTGGGAAAAGGGAAATTACTTTGCTCACACCCTTAATCCAAATTAACCAGATTCCCCAAATAAAACCAAGATTGAAATTTGAAAAATTCCAGTAACTAGGCAGTTTTGCAGAAATATATATATATTTATACACATATAAATAATATATATATATATATACACATATAACTTACCAACATGGATGAAAAGAGAGGAAGTCTGAAGATCTATAACCATTACAGAAACGGATCAGGCAGTGCACGGAGCTCCACAGGGAGCACTGGGGCGAGTTACAAGCCGGACAGTCACCGGAGGACTCGGTGCTGGCTGAGGAAAAGTGAGTAAACAGTCCTACGGAGCCGAGAGGCGAAAATGTCACCGTGTGCTTTCTTTGAGCAAACTTGCCAGGAGGAGCACAAGGAGAAGCACCCAGATTCTCCAGTCCACCTCTCCGAGTCTCCTCAGTGCTCAGAGAGGTGGGAGACCATGTCTGCTAAAGAGAAAGGAAAACGTGAAGACATGGCAGAGGCAGGCCAGGCCCGTTATGAAAGAGAAATGAAAATGTATTCCTCCTGCCCAGCTGGTGTAGCTCAGTGGATTGAGCACAGGCTGGGAACCAGAGGGTCTCAGTTCAATTCCCAGTCGGGGCACATGCCTGGGTTGCAGGCCAGGTCCCCAGTGAGGGCCATGTGAGAGGCAACCATACATTGCTCTTTCTCCCTTCCTTCTCCTCTCTCTAAAAATAAATAAATAAAATCTTAAAAAAAAAAAAAAGAAAGAAAATGTATTCCTCCTAAAGGGGAAGCAAAAAAGAAGTTCAAGGATCCCATGCACCCAAGAAACCTCCTTTGGCCTTTTTCTTGTTTTGTATTGCCCCAAAATCAAAGGACAGCTTCCTGGACTGTCTGTTGGTGATGCTGAGGCAGAGGAGTAAAAAGCCAGGAAAATTCCTTGGCAAGTGGAATAGGGAAACTGAGACAGATAGTTAAACAGCAGTTTGCAGCCATCTGGTAAATCCTATCTTCCCTAAACCAAGGACAGTTAAGAGTAAATGATTCGCACTTCTTCCCAACTAACCAGAGCGCAAATAGCTTAAATCACTCTACTCAAGTAGATAAATAGCAGAAATCCAATTAGTGCCATTTGCCAACCACACCAAGGACAGATGATTTTAAGGGACTAAGTCTCATTTTGGCATATTAGCATAAAGCTGGTGGACATTCTATTAAGTTCCTTCTCTAAGACCTCCCCTAAACTCCCAGCCTTTACAACCTCTCAGCACCCTGGCTGCTGTGTCTCTGGACAGAGCACTGACGGGCACACCGAAAGGTCACCCGTTAAATTCCCAGTCAGGGCCCGTACCTGGGCTGTGGGCCAGGCCCCCAGGTGGGGGTGTGCCAGAGGCAACCAATCGATGTATCTCTCACACAGCAATGTTTCTCTCTCTTCTTCTCCCCTCTCTAGAAATAAATAAACAAAATCTTTAAATAAATCTTTAAATAAAGAAATAAGTAAAATCTTTTTTTTTAAACCCTCAGAACAAAGGTCCCCAAGTACGCTCTCCCTCCCAGGACCACGCCACACGCCTTTCCCTTCATCTTCTTTCCTCATAGGCACGCTTCCTCTGGACCATAAGGCACCCCACAAGGCTTGCAAACAGGGAGCAGTGGGCAGCTGGGGCTGGTTCAGGCTAACAGCCCCCCGACCCTGTCCCCAAGACCCCCTTTTCTCTGTCTTCTTAGTTAGCGAAAGCAGCCCCGCCAAGGTTCGGAGAATCAAATGGGACTTTTCGGTTTGCAGGATAACGCCCCACCCACTGAGTCACACCAGTCAGGACAACAGTGAAAGCTTTCAAGTATTCTTACTAAAGTCAACGAGGACAAGGAAAGGATTCTCACTATTATCACTTTACTCAACATTGGATTGAATAGTGGCCACTTCAGTAAGAAAAACATTTTTCTTAAGGTTCAAGTAAAACTGGAGGGCAACCAAGTCCGGGGCTCGTGCTCCGTCACTGATCAGCCAAGCCGCAAGGACAAGGACTGGATTATCATTGCGCTTTTATTAATGTCGGAGGCCAGCCGTCTGAGAAGGTGACAGGTAAAAACCCTAACATCCACCTGCCCTTGAGCGATCAGAGGCAAGTTTATGTAGGGAATTTGGAAGGGGGAAATTCCTAGGGGGAGCTGAAAGGAAAGCTCAGCTTCTTCCCAGATTGGCTCCCTGGGTCCCAGTCTTCTCTCTCCTGTTTGCATTAGAATTCCTCCCTTCCCTGGAAGACTGTGGTTTATGGCCAGGGAGGTTATGTATTCTCTGGTTAACAAAGATAAGGTCTTTCCATTCACCAGCTGTCTGTAAATTGCTCAAACTGTTTGGCTTTGTTCAATTTCCTTGCTTCAGTTTCCTCATTCCACTGGCCCAGGAATTTTCCCAGCTTACTATCGTGGCTCATAAGGATTGGAAAAAAATAAGCTGATATGATTGTCTCCATAGAAAAGACAAGAACCCTGACAGCTGACTGCAGAGCAACACAAAGCCTTCTCTTCTTGAGAAAGAAGCTGATGAAGTCAGGGATGGGGTTGTAACTGGAAAAGCTAGTGTTCGTGCTGCCTGTCACCTACCAGAACCAATAAGCAGAAACCAGGATTGTATCTTTATGGGGCTTTATTCAGATGGTCAGCGATCTGAGAAGATGAAGGGTTTGCACCCTAATGCCCCATCTTAAATTCCATTTTCAAATGGCCCTTTCGATAAGGAGATCAAAGTGTAGGTAAGGGGATTGGAATTCAGGGGAAAGTTAATTGGATTTTTAAAAAACTGCAGTATCCTCACTCTGGGCAGTGGTCTGTCGCTGTGCCCCAGGCAGTGGTCTCTGGCTGTGTCCTGAGCAGTGGGCATCTCACCCTGGGGTGCAATGTCTCAGATGCTATCTTCACTGCATGCACAGTGAAGGCACCAAGGTGGAACTGCTTATGGTCTCCTGGAGTCCGGGTGGGTCATACCTTCAGTTCCTAGAACGATAGCTTTTACATGCATTGATTACTAAGCTTATTAGCTGTTACTTAAATTAAAATTGTCCAACTTTCCAGTCCCCCATCAGGATGACTTGGGGCAGCCCAGTCTCCTCTCCCTTTAAGTTCCCAGAGCTGGAAGATTACAATCTAAAGACATTGCCTCTTCCCAAAACTGCATTTTAAGGTTAAATTTAAAGGCAAATCCCTGCCAAGGACGTTGTTCAATGGAGTTGTTACAGAACCCTGGCCTCAAACAGCTGTGGGGTCCTATTGCCTGCCGCCAAGAAGCTTGATGCCCAATGCCAGAGTTTGGTAAAGAGGAAAAGAATTGCTTCTTTTAAAAAATTATACAGATTTAGCCTTGGCTGGTGTAGGTCAGTGGATTGAGCATGGGCCTGTGAACCAGGGGGTCGCCAGTTCAACTCCCAGTCAGGGCACATGCCTGGGTTGCAGACCAGGTCTCCAGCGAGGGCCATGTGAGAGGCAACCACACATTGATGTTTCTCTCCCTTTCTTTCTCCCTCCCTTCCCCTCTCTTTGAAAATAAATAAATAAAATCTTTAAAAAATAAATAAATAAATAAAAATAAAAAGTAGACAGGGAAGAGGGTATAGGGGGACTAAATGGTAGTGGGAAAAATGCAATAAAGATTAAATGATAAAAAAACAAAATTAAAACAAAAAATTAAAAGCAGACATATTAGATATAAAAAAAAATTAGTCGACACAAAGACCATTAACAATTGGTAAAAATAAAGAATGCACACAGCCTGGCTGGTGTAGCTCAGTGGATTGAGCACGGGCTGGGAACCAAAGGTTCCTGGTTTGATTCCCAGTCAGGGCACATGCCTGGGTTGCAGGCCAGGTCCCCAGTGGGGGCCATGTGCGAGGCAACCATACATTGCTGTTTCTCTTCTTCTCTTTCTCCCTCCCTTCCCCTCTCTCTAAAAAATAAAGAAAAATCTTTAAAAAAAAAAAAAAGAATGCACACAGCTAGAGAACAAATAGGTAAGCTGCAAGATCAAATTAAGAAAATCTCCCAAAGAGAAAAAAAGTTTAAAGACATAAAATATTTTTAAATAAGCTACATGACATAAAAAGAAGTGTGGCTATGAACATAAGAAGATTTCCCAAAGAAGGGAAGACGAAAAGCAAAAGAGAGGAGAAAATCGTTGAAATGATGGTAATAAATTTCTGCGAATTAGAAGCAGGTTGAAGGTCTCAGATGGAAATGGCTCACAGACTGCTGCACAGGGGTGGCAAAGGGAGAAACAACACATCCAGACTCACTGCATGGAAATGTGAGAATATCAAAGTCAAACATCAGATTTAAGAACAACAAAATTTTAAACACCTCCAAAAGCAATACAAAGGAACAAGAATTAAATTGAGCCCTGGCTGGTGTAGCTCAGTGGATTGAGCACGGTCTGAGAACCAAAGGATCGCCGATTTGATTCCCAGTCAGGGCACATGCCTGGGTTGCAGGCCAGATCCCCAGTAGGGGGTGCGTGGGAGGCAACCACACATTGCTGTTTCTCCCTCCCTTCCCCTCTCTCTCTAAAAAAAAAAAAAATTAAAAAAATAAATAAATAATTAATAAAAAAAATAAATTCTTTTAAAAAAAACCTTTTATAACAATAAATAAATAAAAATATAGAATGTAGCCCTGGCCAGTGTGGCTCAGTTGGTTGGATGTCATTCCACAAACCAAAACTTTGCAGGTTCGATCCCCAGTTGGGGCACATGTCTAGGCTGCAGATTCAATCCCCAGGTGGGAAGTGTATGAAGGACAATCAGGTTGAACGTCAATATATTTCTCTCCCTGTCTTTCTCCCTCCCTCCCTTCTAAATAAATTTAAAAAAATAAAAATGCAGACTGTGTAACTCGAAACATAAGAGGAAAGTTGCCTCTGCCCAATGGAAAGCAAGTAGGAAAAAAAGAAAAAGAACCAAACAACAAAAAAGCCTGAGATTTTCCCATGGAACTCGCAACGGCCACAAACAGGGTTGCTGTATCTTCGGGGCTCGGAGAGCAAGCATGCACGGCCATAGAATTTTATGCTCTGCCAAACAGCAACAATCTCAAGCTGAAAGAACTCAGGGAACACAGAAGCCAAGCACCCTTTGAAATCCAACCGACCAAATGATGAATCAAATAAAGGCGGCAGGAATGAAGAAGCCAGGCAAAAAGGTCTGTTAATGAGCACTGAGCTTATAGAACAAAGACTAAACTTGCATTGGAAATCATGGTTACAAAACGTGTATGTCAACATTTTTAAATTAACATAATTATCCGAAATTGGTAGATTCGGACAGGAGAAATGGGAGTTAAGTGCAAATGTACTGTTTTTCTCAGTCTTCTGGCAGAATACAAAGATTCTGTCTAAAACGAAAACATGTGGAGAGGCATTTTTTTAACCTCTAGAATCTTTTACAAATTAATATTTCTCATGATGACAAAAGATTTGTCTGAAGTTCAGTAACTGGTTCATTTTCCCTTCAATATTTTTTTGTTACCTCTAAGTAAAACTGAAATAGTACTTTTTATTATAAAGAACAAAATTATTGCTCCATTTCTGTAATTTTTTTCCCAGTACATCTGTCTCCGAGTCTTTCTAACTACGTATACTGATAGCCAAATGGTGCTCATTTAATGTTAATGCTTATTTCTGTGTGGCACTTATTAAACTTTTTCTTTTTTCTCTATACTTTGCTGCATTGTTTAACTTATTGTTAGTGGTGGTGTTGCTAATGGATATGAGCCCTGAACATTCTATTTAAGATTTTATTTATTTACTTTTAGAGAAAGAGAGGGAAGGAGACATTGATGTGTGAGAGAAACATTGATCAGTTGCTTCTCACATGCCCCCAACTGGGTAGCTGGCTGGCAACCCAGGCAGGAGCCCTGACCAGGATTTAAACCAGCAACCTTCTGGTCCACAGGTCAATGCTCAATCCACTGAGCCACACCAGCCAAGGCCTGGACATTCTAAAAAAAGATGCAAAAAAGATGACTTTGGCAGGTATTTCTAAGAATAGACTGAAGCAGGACTTGTGGGAAACAGAGAAGACTGGCTTTTACATGGAGGAGGTGGTGGTGGGTTTGAAATGATAGGAGGGCCATTGAAAAAGGAAATAACTGGAAAGATTAGATATTTATTTTTGAAGTAGAACCAATAGAACTTGTTGGTCAATTGGATATGTGGAACAAGGGGTAAGGAAGAACCCAAGAAGTCTTCTAGATTTGACTTGAACAACTGAGTAAATTAATAATTATGAGTAAATTAACTGAGCACCATTACTATCAGGGGATGGATTTGGAGGGAAAACCAAGAGTTTGTTTTGGACTTGTTCAGTTTCAGACACTGAGATATTCACATAGAAGTTGATTTATTCAACAAATACTGAGCACTTGCTTTGTCCTAGGCACTGGGACACTCCAGTGACCAAGAAAGACAATGAAATCTTCCCTCATGGAGCTTGTGTTGTAGTGAGGAAAAACAATAAACAACAAGTAAAACATGTAGTATTTTAGAGGTTATAAAGGCTGTGTAGAAAAAATAAAGCAGGGATAAAGGACAGGGCATACCAGCCCACAGGAAATTTCAATTTTAACTAAGGTGGTCAAGGAAGGTTCCACTCAGAGCGACATTTGAACAACAGTGACATCTGAAGTATTTTTTCTTTTCAGCTGGAACCGCCATCTTCCAGTAATTCACCAAAATGACTAACACAAAGGGAAAGAGGAGAGGTAGCCACTATATCGGGGTGTCAGACTCACTTTCACTGGGGGCCACATCAGCCTCACAGTTGCCTTCAAAGGGCCGAATGTAATTTTAGGACTGTATGAATGTAACTACTCCTTGACTAGAGGCAAGGAGCTCAGCACCGCTGCCGGGTAGAAACAAGGTGCCAGACCAGATAAAACAAGGTGGAGGGCCGGATTCAGCTCTTGGGCCTTGTGTTTGCTGCCTGTGCGCTATACATTCCCTAGGTCTTTTAGAAAACATGGAGTTGTTCCTTTGGCTACATACATGCGAATCTACAAGAAAGGTGACATTGTAGATATCAAGGGAATGGGTATTGTTCAAAAAGGAATGCCCCACAAATGTTACCATGGCAAATCCAGAAGAGTCTACAATGTCATCCAGCATGCAGTGGGCATTGTTATAAACAAACAAGTTAAGGGCAAGATTCTTGCCAAGAGAATTAATGTACAAATTGAGCATATTAAGCAGTCTAAAAGTTGAGATAGCTTCCTGAAACATGTGAAGGAAATGATCAGAAAAAGAAGGAAGCCAGAGAGAAAGGTACCTGGGTTCAACCGAAGCATCAGCCTGCCCCATCCACAGAAGCACATGTCAGGAGAACTAATGGAAAGGAGCCTGAGCTGTTGGAACCCACTCCCTATGAATTCATGGCATAATAAGTGTGAAAAAAATAAAAGACTTCTATATTGATAAAGACATTAAAAAAAAAAGACCAGAAGTAGATGAGAGAGGAACCATGTGAATATCTGGGGAGGAGGATTGCGGGAGAGAGAATGAACAAGTGGAGGGACTAACAAGGGCCTTGGAGCCATTGGAAGGACTTTGACTTTCCAGGGAAATGGGAAGCCACTGGGAGATTTTGAGTGAGGGGGGATATGACCCGATTTACATTTTTGGGTTTTAATTGTAAGCAACGGAAATTTATTTCTCGGCAGTTCTGGAAACTGGAAGTCCAAGGTCAGAGTGCCAGCATGGTCAGGTTCTGGCAAGAGCTCTCTTCCATGTTGCAGGCTGCCAACTTCTCATTGTATCCTCACAAGGTTGAAAGACATCTGATTTTTAAAAGAATCATGCTGACTGCAGTATGAGTATATAAGATAAGTATGTTGTATATAGTCCCTATAAAGGGACAAGGAGAAAAGCTGAAACATAATTAGAAAACTGTTGCAAAAGTCTGAGTGCAAGATGTACATTATTTGGATCAGTGTGGCAGCAGGGGAGGGGAGAGAAGCAATTGATCTTGGATGCATTTTGAAGGTGGAACTGGCAGGACTTGAAGACAGACTGTATGTGGGATGTGAGATACAGAAAGGAAATGTAAAAATAGCATAGGCTTGATGCGGACACCGGCCCGCAGTGTCCGTGGCATCATGGCTGAGACATGAGACAAATTCACATGGACTACCGAGTCCTGTGGAGGAAAAGGGAAGGCATGGCCACTCTCTCAAGAGGAGAGCACTCTGACCCTTGCCTTTACAGGCTTCATTGCTTTTCTGGGTACATTACATGGAGGATGGTTCTCATTTACTATGCACAGGTTCACTGTAGGTGATTACCTTTTGCAGATAACAAAGGAAAGAATGTTCCTAATCACTTCAAAGAGAAAGATGTTATGGGGAAAAGTGGTTGAGAACTGGTTACACTCCATACTTGGGAGGTTTAGCACAGAAGTTACTTTAGAGATATGCAGTAAACATTTGTTGCCTCAATCCAGGGTGAGGAAGTTTTAGCAAAAGCAAGTCTCAAAGCAGCCCAGGTACAATGCAGGCCTGGTTCCCCACAGGAAAACCTGTCCATGGGCGTAGGCCTTGTGTTGCTCTCCACTGTCCGAGTGGGAGCTGGGCTCATGCCACGCAGAACGTTCTCCCATATAGGCTACGGATAGCACTGGTTGTGAGAGTCATAGGCAAGACTCAGGGGGCCCCAGCAAACCTAGAAATGGCTACTAAGGAAGCCTGGAGACTCCTGCTTTCTGAGCTGCTACTTGCTGGGAGCCCCTCCTGTGCTGCCCTGTGTAGCTTTGTTGACCCCACCGAACCTCAGTTCTGTGTACAGAGGACTCTGAGTTGGCTCAGCGCCTTTAAGGAAATGGTTGTAAACTTCACCCTGGAGGAGTGAGCATTGCTGGATCTATCCCAGAAGAAACTCTACAGAGAAGCTGAGAGATCCAAGATGGTGGAGGAGTAAGTGGAAGCTACACTAACCTACTCCCAGAACAAATCGGAAATTACAACTAAATTGTAGAGAAATCATCCTGAATAACCAACTGAACATTACCTGGAGAGAAGCCTTATAACCAAAAACAGATAAAAGAAACCACTTCACCACAACAAGACTGGTAGGGAGTGCAGAGGATGGTGAGAGGGCTGGCTGGGCTCCCGTGAGCATCAGCTTAAGTTCCAGAGGAATATTTCAGCATCCAGGGGGTTCCACTGAGAAGCATGGAGTCTAACCCTCAAGCTGGCTCCCCTGCCCGCAGCACCATAGCCAGAAAGGAACCCAGATAACATCCAGCTGTGAAAAGCAGCAGGGTTTCTGTCTGCCAGGGAGAGATGGCTGGAGATGCAGAGAGCCTCTTAAAAGGCCAATGCACAAAATTTGATTTGCAGCCACTTACCCTGAGCTCTGGCAGAGAGAGGACAGAGTGGACTAGAGAAACTTGAGGAGAGTCTGGGGTTGGTGGCTGTGGGAAGAGAACTAAAGGAACAGCCACCAGGATCCCTGCGCTGAGTCATCCCCCATACTGCAGGAGCTATCTTTCTCAGGTAGTGCACTCCTCGCCAAGTGGCATCAGCCTGAGGGGAAGCAATAGGCCTGCCCTCGGGAATTACTCTGCCCCACCCTGTGGTGCTTAAGACAGGCTGCTGATTATAGCTTGATTAGATTAACAACTGATCAGTTTAACAGCTAAGGCAGAAAATGCAAAGAAGCAGTCAAAATAGAAAGATAAAGAAACAGACCTCAAATGTAAGAACAAAAGAATTTTCCAGAAGAAGAACTAGATAACATGGAGGCAAGCAATTCATCAGATAAAGAGTTTAAAGTAATGATTATCAGGATATTCAGTTGCATGAAAAAAGACATAGAAACCATAAGAAAGGACCAGTAAGAAATAAGGAATGCAGTATCTGAAACGCATAATATATTGGAAGGAATAAACAGTAAGTTAGATGATGTCAAGGATTGAACCAGTGATTTGGAAGACAAGGTAGGAAAAAACACCCAGGCAGAGCAGCAAAAAGAAAACAATAATTTAAAATAATGAAGACCTTGTACTTCAACAACAATAAAATTTTTAAAAATGGAAAAAATAAAATAATGAAGAGCGCTTAAGAAACATTTTGGACAACATTAAGCATAACAGCATCCACATAATGGCAATATCAGAAGGAGAAGAGAATGAGAAAGGGATCAAGAACCTATTTGAAGAAATAGTGATCAAAACTTCCCTAATCTGAGGACACATAGACAAAACCAAGGGGGATGGTGGAAGCAAGGGAGGGAGGTGGGTTTAGATGGGGTAGGGGTGAGGGGAAGGGAGAAAACGCAGACAACTGTAACTGAACAACAATAAAGTAATTTTAAAATTTTTAAAAATAAATTAATAAATAAAATAAAATAAAATAAAATAATTTGCCTAATCTGGTGAAGGAAAAAGACATACAAGCTCAGGAAGCTCAGAGAATCTCAAACAAGTTGGACTCAAAGAGGCCTACACTGAGGCACATCATAATTAAAATGGCAAGGCTTAAAGACAAGGAGAGAATCCTAAAAGCTGCAAGAGAAAAGCAGGTAGGTTACCTACAAGGGAGCACCAATTAAACTGTCATCAGATTACTCAACAGAAACATTTCAGGCCAGAGGGGAGTGGTGTGAAATGTTCAAGGTGATGAAAAGCAAGGACCTATAACCAAGGCTACTTTACCCAGCAAGGCTATCATTGAAAATTGAAAGAGAATAAGGAGCTTCCCAGACAAGAAAAAGCTAAGGGAATTTGTTAACACCAAACCAGTACTGCAACAAGTGTTAAAGGACTTGCTGGAAGAAAAAGGAGTAGGAGGAGAAGGAGAGGAGGTGAAAAAGAGAAAGAAAAAAAACAGAGGAAAATAGTCTAACAAAAAATGGCACTACATATGTATCTATCAATAATTACCTTAAGTGTAAATGGCTTAAATGCTGTAACCAAAAGACATAGTT